>VWZG01026172.1:621440-825887 GCA_013396735.1 Grallaria varia | reverse complement strand
GATTATTGCTTTACAGTACACCCCTCTACATTAAAACTAGATTTTAATTCAACTATTTTCCATCTTTTTAGATTTGCCATAATAAGTAAGTTAAAGTTTACTTAGAGAAGTCTTGTCATGAGCTTTTGTTTTTGCTCCATTCATTTGTGACACTATTTGATAAGTACTAGTTATGCAACAGAAAATGATCACTCCAGGCCAACCTCCTTAATAGACAAAAGGTGAAAGAAACAGTTGTGCAGGCTGAATGAAAGAACTGAATTTCTGTGGCTGCTTTCAATTGGCACGACCTGAGGGACAGATGGCTCTCTACTCAGATACAAATACCAAGTATGTCCCAATCAATCTAAAAGAAACCCAAACAAAAAAAAAAAAAAACCAGCTGAAATGCCTCCTTCTCTAACACTGTTTCACAAATGCAAGCAGTCTTATAAGGAAGGCTGAAAGATCTTCAAGACATTCACATGACTGACAGAACTGTAGAAAATTTGAATACCTGGACATGACAGATATGCTTGTTACTGCATATTTGGTGTATTTACTAAACCTACCAAGTCCAAGGTGCTAGTTAACAGGTCTGTTCAAGACAGAAAGAACACTGAAAAATATTTTCTCTTGAAAAGAAAGGGAGAGAAAGAAGAAAAGTTTTAATTTTTCCCTTAAGGGTTTTTAAAGATTGCTATCCTAAGCAGCTGGGCAGTACACTGACAATGCCTTCAGGGACTAAGTACAGACAGACAGTCCCAAGTTAAAACAAAATATTCATCTGATATTCCCTGAGCTCAAGTCCTGCTTAATGACTACAAAAAACAAATGAAACTTTATTCCACAGTTTTAAAAATGCCCAAATTCTACACTGAGATATTATCAGTAAAAAGCCTCAGTAAAATACATATATCAGATTTCAGAGTTTTTATGGCAGTCTTACATATTCACTCTTTCTGCCAATTTCATCATTTTTAAGTAATGCTCAGACAGATAACCAGGTCATCAACAATTCCTGATACAAAAAAACAGTCTTTGATGGAACTACCATGTGTTCAAAAATAATGAGCTGCTTGGCTGTTAAGAGAAAGACCTTTCTTTTAAAGTCTTCTTTCTTCAAAATAACTTCATACATTTTGGTTTTATACTCTGATTTTCTTTTTTTTTTTTTTTTTCCTTTTTCTTTTCTTTTTATTCCTTTCAGAAGAGGAAAATGCTATGAAGTGAGACTTGTATAATTGCATGCTGGTAGCTCACTGATGCATGCATGCTAATTTTCTAAAATAAAATACGCTTTATTAATTGAACTACAAGATTTTACGGTGAAAGTCAAAGTTCAAATTAAATAGGATCACAACCATCTCCATCAAATCCAGCTTTGAAAGTACTATTACCTCTGTCCTATCCCTAGGCTGGAAGCTCCTGCTCTTACAGCAGAGGCAAACTTCCAGACAGCACAGAACATCTAAGCCTTTAAAGTTTCTTGGGATACTGGGCTTCTGCTGACAATGCTGAACTGTCACCCACACCCGCCATACCCACTGTGGGGCACAGGGGGATGGATGTGCAAGGCTGCAACTGTGCCAGACCTGACTGGGCTTCTGGAGTGAGAGCCACATGTTTAATCCCACTTTCTTTTCAGTTCAAATTAACAAATTTCATTGCAATGTTAGGGAAGGAGCTAGCACAGTATGCAACCCTCTTTAAAAAAGTAAATTGTGAGATAATTCTAGCACAGTATGCAACCCTCTTTAAAAAAAGTAAATTGTGAGATAATTCTGCCTAAAAAATTCACAGTTGCACAGAAAACAGTTTGAAAAACCCACTGTTTTTTCCTGCATTATATCAGAATGACTATATAATATACACTACTGGGGAACAGTTACAATATATCCTTTTTAATATAATAGGAATCTTCCTTCAAACCTATAATTTTAAAAGTTATTACAGAGACCTCTCTTTTTTTAAAAAAAATTGCTCTCAAATCATGCCCAATTTTACCTTATGCCCATCAAGAAGGAAGAACTTCACAGTTGCCATCAGTTTAGTTACATATTAACAGCTAGTAAAAGGAGAAGCATGAAATTCAGCTAATGAACACCAAATTATAAAGTTGCTTAATTCTAGCAGAAGCCTCCAGAGTGCTGCATTTTCAGAAGTCTGCCATGACAGCAGTAACTAAGCATATTTTCCAGGGCTTTGTAGCATGCCATAAAACATAATTCCAGAAGGCTCTAATAAGTAACAGCATTAGAAGAGTATTCTCTGCTGGACATTTTAGGACTTACTGAATTCAGAAAAATTTCAAAACATCACCACTTTTCAAGTGCAAGATGCAAAGAGGTAACAAAAACCCTGGACTGTTTAAATAAAATTTTATTAGCATTTTCCAGGAGACTTATAAGCTTTACGGGATCAACAAACAAATGAGCATGGATATAATCAACGTATTTCCAATGTTTAAATGATGCAAATTCTCAGTGTCTTGTTCTAAAGGGAGCTCTTAACTGCTTCAGCTCCCTCTGGATGGTGTGAAGTTAGCCAGTCATACCATACCAGCTTTGCAGTAGGCCCTTTGTTTGTGAGTCCAGTCCTCTAGTTCAAATAAAGGGTACAGGTGAGTGAAAGCTTGCAGGCTGAAAATAGGGAGGGGTCACTAATTGCCTCTGTTGGGAGAGTCATTACCATGCATGAGAGAAAAAAAAAGGTGAGGCAGAATTAAATGGAATCACCCAGCACACTGGGGCTGCAGACTATCAAAAATGGCCAGGCCAACCCAGGGAAGAATACCTAAGTAGAAAGCTAAGCTTTTCTAAAAGGTATTTCAGCAAAGCTTAAGATTATGATAAACCTTGAGTCATTTTATGCCTGCAAGTTCTGTATTTTCGATAAAAGGAATCAAGTTTTTTAAAAACACACCAAATACTGAATTACTACAGCTTTTCAACTGATCCAAATTTGACAATCTTACACCCCAAGAAATAAACTAACATCTTGACAATTCAGTGAGTCAACTGAATCAAGGAAGAGGCTGCTCAGACTGAAACAGTGCAGGCAGTAGAAGTTTCTTGAACTTCAGTCAGTGGTCTCAAGCAGACTCTATTCAGCAACTTCCCATGCAGTAGTCCAGTCACAGCATTTATAATATATCTAAATTAGATGTAAATATATCTAAAAGGATAGAAACAAATCCAAGCTGCATCTTGAAAAAACTTTCTGACAGCTGAAACTCAATTTTTTGTGTGCATTCTAAACAAACAAGGTTCTCTCCTTTTAGTTATGTTGTCAAATATCTTCAGGAGGATTTAAGCCACATTACTCACAATATGATTATTTTTTTCCATTAACTATTTTCAAACAATGTGCATTCTTAAAATAAGCATTTCTTAATAGAGCATTTCTGTAGGTTTGGGGTTTTTTTTACTAAAAGAAATCCATTTGCTTTTCAAATTTCAGTGCTCGTAAGTACAATCAATTTGATACATATGAAGTCACTTTACTTCAACATGCTATTTTGGGAGGCTCTGGGTTTTTTGGGGAGGTTGGGTTTTTTGTTTTGTGGATTTTTTGGTTGGTTGGTTTTTGTTAGTTTTTTTTTTTTTTTAACTAGCTGCCAAATGAGTTAGGATGTACTGACTTCTAAATACTTCCCTTGGCTCAATATATGAATCATGGGAAGTGAAAATCCCTCCTCTTACCAACCCTAGGGAAAGGATTTAAGGAATGAAACATCAACTAATCCTTTTTATCTTAACTAACACTGGTGCAATGCAATGCTTAGTGGGAGAAAAAGAATTGCCAGAAACTCTCAAGTCTCTGTTGCTCATGAGTATTTTGATGTGAGCTCAGGGAATTGTGCAGAAAAAAACCTGAGCATAAAAAGTCCAACCTGTATCCTGCTCTCTGTTCAATCGTTGTTGCAGTGCAAGGTGACACCATCCTGCTCTCAGTCAAAACAGCACCTCTGTCTGCTGTTAAACCTTCCCTTGCAAAGCCTAAGAATATAAAAGATTAACTCATAAGAAAGCAACATGGCGAGAAAACAAGGTGAGACAAACAGCAGTAACACAGTGAAATGAACAGTTTTGAACTGAACAGTGAAATGAACTGTTACAACAGCAGGCTGAGGAAAGGAAGCAAACTGGTTGTTTCCCCAAGCTACTGGACTATGGTGCTCACAGTACTCCCAGTAGTTACACTGACAACCACAATTTTGAAGCACTCGGTATTTCAGGTCCTGGACTGTTAAAAGTACTACATTATGGTGTGATAATCCTCTATAACCTCTATAAGTTCAAGCATATATGCCTGTCATACTGAATGCCAGACCCTCTTCAATGCTACCAAGAACCACTGAAATTGCTTCTGCCTGCCTCAGGCCCTGTAGTGTCATACTAAACCTGCCCTGTGCAACTCAAGCCGAGATGGCCCCAGTCACATCGGGTATGGCAGACAATGTGCTGGAGAAACAGGCCACTCCTTATGGCTTCTGAGGGTCGTGGTTTGAAGACTCATCAGCCTTTGTGTAAAAAAGATCTTGCTGTTACTAGTTACTTCAATTAATCCTTAATCCAAGCCACTACAAAGCAAAATGCAAATAAGCATTAAATCACCTTTCCTAAGGCAAGTGTTGCAAGTGTTTTACCCATGACGCAGACAAAAAAAAATGAAAAGAAAATCTAAGCTGAATCTGTTTATGCAAAGGCTACATCAGAAAGGTTTCTCTTCTCCTGACTCACTGATAACTCACTTCCTACCTGATAAAACTGTTGTCAAGTTTTTGGTTGCATACATGCCTTCTCTTCTTCAGCAGGTAACAACATACCCTTCACATTCATATCCCTTCTGTAGCAACACATATAGCAGAACAATACAAAAAGCAAATATGCAAGGGGGCTAATTATCTGAAACACATTAGCAGCTCTTGCCCAAGATTGAACGTGGCCGTGATTAACATGCTGGAGTTGCTCATCTCCTCATTTTATGCAGGCTATGCAATCAACAAAAGGCAGTGGAATCGCCAATAAATTATGGTCTTTCTGCTTACATTGCATAGGTCAAATTCTTCATTAGGTTAATAAAACACCCAAGCTTCCAGTACTGTTATGTCAAGAATAAACATCTCATTTTTTCCAACTATAACTCATCATAGGTAATTCAAAGCTTCAGAATCCACCAGGAAAATATTGATAAAGAATAAAACCACATCCTTCCAGCTTTTCTTATCAAAGGAAAAATCCCACAATCTAACCAGCCTGTCAGTAGCTTCCATAGCTCTCTCAACTGTGATGAATCTCCAGTTATAAACATTGTTAAAACAGTTCTCATTCCACACCCTTGCTATAGTTTCACCATCTCATCTAACTAAATGCAACTGCCATATGCAAACAAACCAAACGTGTGTATAAACCCATCTAACCACAATGCAACTTCTAACTTCTTTCACTTTTTCAGTGGTCCCTTCACAGCTGCATAAGCATAACCAAGAGATCAAAAATAAGCTTCTGTCAGAAGGCATAAACTTTAAGAGCAACCATGCCAATGGCAAAACAAATCAATACAAAATCCATAGGCAGCTACTTAGCAATTCTTACTCTGTGAGCTACTGTAGAAAATAGTACACAAACTGAAGATATTTGCTGTCCTTGCTTTTCAGAAAAACAGGAAGAAGCTAGAACAGTAACTCTCGGTTAGAGGGCAGCACCAAGATCCTAATCCTAAATAGATCATCATACGTTTGCCATATATATAAGTTCGGGGTTAGTGCCCCTCTCCAAACACCTGCCCCCCACCAAAAGCAAGCTGAAAGATGAGGTCAGGGAGGGAAGACGTCAAGAAACTTTAGCATTATTTTTATTGTCATATCTCTGCACAAAGGGATCACACTAATGATGTCATAAATCCTTAGGAGGAAAAAAAAATCTAGAGTATACAGAACCCCTGTAAAGTGCAACTGCAGACAAAACTGGCTTCCTCTTCATCATGAATACTGAGTCAGACTTCTTTGCTACTGAATAAATTGGGATGTGGCTTATTAATCACTAAAAAAATCTGAAACAGAATTGTTTCAAGAACAGCTCCTAAACGAGCCTCCCCACAATCACAAGTTCTGTAAGACACAGAATGCTAAGAGCAAGTTGGCTAGAACATTATGAAGTGCCAATGTATGGAGGCAAAAGGTCCTGTAGTAGGCCCAACCTGTCAAACATAAGCTTCAGGGCTATGAATTAATAGGAGAATTTGCATAATGGAGAAGACTGTGCTGTTCCTCCTCATTATTTGCAAATGTCTTAGTTCAGCATTAGGGATCACTCCTTTCCCTTCGCTATCTACCCATGCTCTCAGCAAACAAAGATTTTGCCTCTTGGTAATTAATTGCAGTATGAACTGCTTGATTCTTAAATATCCTTTAAGTAAGATGGCTTGATTCTGGCTTTTAACTGCTGAAGAAAGAGACCAACTTACGTAGTTCACAATCAATCTGGACAAGACACAGAAAGAAAACATGTCTCTCAGCATGCCACAAGCTGTATATTGGAATGATCAAAGACAGGCAACATGCAACAGAAATGGTACAATAGCTGACTTTTTTTCCCCTGCTTTGCATGTTCTGACAAGAAGTTTTGTGATACTTGGTGACTGGATTTACAAACCGTTAAGAAAAATCTGTATGTGTTCACATCAAGAAGACTACAAACACCAAAGCAGCTAATTTGAACTCACAGACAGAATCTGTTATCATCTTGTAAAAATGTTCAGAGAGCTATTCATTGAAAATGCCACCTTTCCACTGTGTCAACAGAGGAGTTATTTTCAGCTAGTAAAAATGCTTTTTCCTGAAATGCTGAAACATTTCCAGTCTCATGAGAAAATCAATGTAATGAATAGAGGTATTTTTAAAGACTCATAACGTGCTCTAAAAAGAGCACTTATACTAGGAGCACGACTTGGTTTGCAAATAAGGGTCTGATAACAAAACTATTTCTTTCCACTTGAACAGTTTTATGTCATAAAACTGTTCATATCAGCATGGTTTACTTCCTACACTGAAATAACCATAAAATAACATTACAATACATGCTTATTATAATTCCACAACAATAGATGGTTTTGTGTTTAATAATGTAAAAGTACCTTTGAAGCAGTACAGCATATTTTTACAGATAACCTGGATACTTATGGTGGAGCACATTTAGCTGCATTCAGCAAGACATTCCAAGGAAGATATTCATCAGGGTATGCCAGAGACCTGCTTGACCAATTACCTTTCAAATTCATGATGGGACTAGGTCCAAGGGCAGAGACAACCAGTCAACTTCTTCATTCAGCTGCTTGAGTATAATATGGAGCATGAGCAACAACAGAAAATATCCAAAAGCAAATCATTTGCATTCAACAAGACAGTGGCACCTGACCATTTGGCGAACCAAGCAGGAATTCTGGCACGTATTTGTTCAATTGCTCAGTTGGCATTTATGTTCTGGCAGAGTAAGTAGCATGGTCTAAAACGTTCATGAATATACTACCAAGTTGAATAACTTTAGTAGGAAATTGAGTTCCAAGTCAGTGCAGAGACAAACTGATCTCTTAAGACAGATGAAACTTCACTGGAGTAAGAATCAGTGCATTTTCACTCCCAGTCCATAAAAATTAATTTAAATCCAGTCATGCCAGATTAAGTCCATGCCTGAAAATAGTACAACTCTAGTCAGTTAAATCAAACTCTTTTTTCAATTCAAGCTGAGGAAAAAAGCATGGGGTTTTTTCAAATTATTTTGATACCATTGTATAAATATAGTAAAGTAGCTGAAGTTGACAACGTTGTACATAAGAAGGCAATGAAGATACCAGAGCTATGCCTGAAGAAAATAAAGTCTGTAAAAATGTTCAGATGCTACCAGTAATTTTGCATTAATTCAAAGGATTCTTTGATGAAAGAATATAATGCTAAATAAGCATGGGAAAATTTGGCAGTGTTGTGCTGCAATCACACCACATGGTCTCATAAAGCCAGTTTGTTGGTCTTGTTATGGTAACAGTCCCATTGCAAATTGACTGATAAATAGATGTTTTCCCACTCCCATTAGAAGAAGCAAGAAAGACAGTTCCTAAAACGTAGAAAAGAACCAGGCCAACAGAACAGCAATGTTGCAACAAAAGATGCCTTGCTCCTCTGCAGTAGAGCCTATCCTCACCCTCTACTCCACCTGCTGAGGCTGTGTCAGGAGTGCTCTACCCAGTTCTGCGCTCTCCAGTGCAAGTAACTACTGGAGAGGGTCCAGCAGAGGGCTCTGGTGATGATGAGGGGACTGGGGCACTATTCTTATGAGGAAAGGCTGAGGGAGCTGGGCCTGTGCAGCTGGAGAAGACATGACTCTGAGGGGATCTTAACAATACAAATACCTTAGGGGCAGGTGTCCCGAGGATGAGGCCAGACACTTTTCAGTGGTGCCCAGTGACAGGACAAGGGGCAACAGACACAAATAGAAGTTCCACGTAAGTAAGAGGAAAAACATATTTCCTTTGAGGGTGACAGAGCACTGGAACAGACTGCCCAGAGAGGTTGTGGAGCCGCCTCCTCTCAAAATCCACCTGAATGTGATCATGTGCAGCCTGCTCCAGGTGAACCTGCTCTAGCAGACAATTGGACTAGATGGTCTCCAGAGTTCCCTTCCAACTCCAATCATTCTTTGATTCTGTGATTCATGACCAATTTGCTCTCTCCTACTAAAAGAGCAATATGGGATTACAGAAGTGCTCACAAATTAAGCCACCAATAAAACCAGAGAGGAAAGCACAATGGCCATTACTAGAAATCATTGCCACATTTACCAAGGTTATGCATTTCAGCACTCATGACTTTTACATTATTACCATGATGGCCTACATTATATAAAAGGCACAAAACCATATGCTAACTAAATATTTAGAGTTCTTAAATGACACTTTGCATCATGAATAACATGCTTTCAGCACCAAGTAGACAAAGTGTTCTCAAGCTCCAACAAGTTCTTCCAAAATTTTTCTGACATGATAGCAAGGTAATGAAAACATCCTACCACGTGTAACAGATAATTCCTACATTAAAATCTTTATGTGTGGGCATGTACATTTGTAGAGGAGAGATATAAACAAGAATGACAAGGGGGTAAAAGAAAAAGCAAACCCACTCAGGTAAACAAGTATTTTTCATTAAATCTATTTACCTGAGACTCCAGCTCCTCCAATTTACGCTTCCTGGCATGAAGAGCTTTACTTGGAAAAGCCCAGAAATAATTAGAAGTTCCAATTCTATCAGTGTCCACCATGCCATCATCAACTAGGCTTTGCAGAATCTCTTTCACTGACATCGAGGCTAATAAAAGCAAAAATACCAAATTAGTACTGTATAGCATCTAAACTATGGAGAATTATGAATACCACAAGCCAGCACCTACAATCTGTACGAATATTTTACTCTAATGTCAATTAGCTGGAAGATTTAAAGAAGACACCATGCCCAAAGCTTCCCTTCAAGGGACAAAACTCTTTGAAATCAGTAGTTTGTACATAAAGACTGCTGTTTTGCACATCTTTTAACAGATGTTTACAAAACACCACTCATGAGTATCATACAACTTATATGCATATTACAGTACAATGCCATAACAACACATGAGAGGCACTTGAGTTGTCGTCTTGCAATCTTAATTCTGATATGGATTAATTTCTTGATTAGAAATGTAGTTACATTTCACTTTGTAATGCTTATCAAAGCATTTAATAGCAACAGAGGCACTAAAAGGCATCTGTCTACAGACTTGGAAGGGGGAGATTCTTCTTTTGATTATATTCAGTTGTAATACAGAAAGCCATCTGCAGTCACAAGGATGCAAAACATTTCTGAACATAACTGATCATTTTCTAGCAAATCTGTGGTATAATTCATCATTTTAAAACATGCTGCCTGTTCAACAAAGAAAAGTACTTATATTATCCTCAAGTGTTGCAGATGGTTTTTCATATCTGATGTTCAATTTCAAGTCTAAAAAGGATCCCAGATCAAGAAGATCCATCTTTTGGAAGCCACAGGCTAGATACCAGGATGGGGGCCTTTCCACAGGCTAGTCTCTTTTCAGTGTAACTGGGGCTTGGGTTGTGTGGCTAAATGCCTTCATACACAGAGGCTGGATGACTGTGGAGTACTCAAGGATGTTAATGGTTTTAGAAACTCTACACTTGATTTTTAAATATTAAATTCCATTGCTTCTATTTACACAAATTACAACTAAATATACGCACTGACAAACCAATTAAGACAGCACCATGTCTCTTTGGAAGCCCACGAGTGCCTGTTAGCTGGTGACAATTGAAAAGCACAGCTTTGCGACATTCACGTCTGCAGTTCTTTCAGCAAGCTCATTTACTCTTGCAGTGCCACCAAGATGAATCAGTCAAGGACAGTGGCAACTACACAAACATTCTGCTTTGCTCCTCTTTTATCAATGAGCATAGAAGGAAGAAGAATGAGGAACGTACAAAACAAAGCATAAGATAAATCCTCTTGTACCTAATCCTAAATCAATGGATCTCATCAGGCAAACTCCTTCCATCTACAGCTGTCCAGCCATTTTTTGAGGGGAACAGCTCAACAGAACACTGTCCATGTATATTTGGACTCACATTTTAAAACATTTGTGACATTATCAAGAGATATTTAAAACCTGAGTGCACCTAATGATTTCATACATTGAAAGTCACTGCAAGTCAGGCAACTTAGAGCCTAAGAATGCCCCCCATCTCGTGTCACTTTTAACACTATAGCCCTGGCATTGACCAGTCTCCCATTCTAGCTATTTTTTCTGTTATTATAATCACAAACCTAAAATTGTAGCCAGGAAAATTTACGCTCTATGACCTGTCCCAAAAATTATTACAAAAAAGAAACAACTTACTTATCCCTTTTTCTTTTGGAGCAATCTTCTCTATATCCTTCAACTGGAATACATCTTTCTGTGCAAAACACGAAAGGTACTTTAGTTCTAAACAACAGAATCATCTAAGCCTGAGTGTTTTTTACACTAAATCAGTGCCAACAATAGCAAGTACAAAATACACTGTATGTTTCAGTTTTGTTATGGAAATAGGCAGCACTTTCCTCAACAGAATTAGAACATTCTTGAGAATTAAATAATAAGAAAAATACTATTATTGTAACAAGCCCCGTTCTTTCCTTCGGTAAGTCACCATATTTTGCCTTGTTAGACTGTAAAGCCCTTAGGGCAGACAGAGCCCAGGTTAGATTGTCAGCACCAGATGCACCACATGGCTCAAGTACTCAAGTGTCACAGTATTGCTTTTAATAAGCGAAACATGGTGTACTACATATGCCACCAATACAATTGTAGCTCGGCTTTTGGATCTTCAGGTTTCTTTTCCCAATGGACCTCGTCCATGTCTGCTCTCAGCTTTTCTAACACTCAGATTACTTCTTCCTCCCATAAAATGCAGAGAGATACTTCCTAATCTCCTGCTGTCCCTCTTATGGTAACAGACTCAACATGAGATAATGTGCACAGGTAGCACATGAATTTAACACATCTGTGCATCTTCATGCCTTGGCTTGGGGATGAACCACCTGATCAGAAGCTGAATGAATGAAGCTTTGTCCCTGTAATTAATACATGGATGACACAGGGCGTCAGTAAAATACATATTGGGATATAGAGTTCCTCTACAATTAAGCTCTTTTTAGGACATATTTTCCCACAGATGTCAATGCAGGACAATTGCAAATTACTTACTGTTTCAAAAAAGATCTCCATCATGCGAGCTCTCTTCTCCTCAAAGCTCAGACCTTTTTTCTTGGACTAAAACAAGGAAAAAAGAAAAAAAAACAAACCAAGACATTCAGCCATTTGAATAAGTAACAGCTGCTCAGATTTCAAATCTATTTACTTCTAAGTTATATTTGCCATCCTTTAAAATACCTTACCATTAACTCCAGACTTTCTTTGCAAAGTCACTACACCAAGCGCATTCACCTGCTGTCTATTAATTGGAGGGACCTACCATCTAAGTTCAGCGCCCACCTTTCACACAACCCAATCCAGCTCCAGCCTCAAGTTTTCTTCATACATACCAATTCCAAAATATGTATTTATACCAAACTCACACATGTGTTTAATAGTCCTTAGAAAATATAAGAAGGAATATATTTTGGGGGTTTCTTTATAATTGTCTCTAGCTTTTAATACACACACAGTAGTGTGAGATGTAGGCCATAAAGGGTTTTTTTAAGGAGATAAAGAGCACTGAGGTATGTCTTTCTTCCAAGTGTCCTACCAAACTTTATAATTTAGAAGTCATATTTTAAATGCTTTGCTCCCTTTATTTCTTTTCTCTGTGGTTGTGTGGTCAAGCAGTATATAACATGGGTTGAACTAGAAGCAAAAAGCAGAAATAGCGACTCACAAACTGCTACCAGCAATACCAAACAGAGAAATAGTCTCCTCTGATCACTTTCAGAGATGCTAGTTTGACATGTCCCTTGAAAAATTAGGATGTAAAATATTTCACAGAGAAATGGGGTTTTAGTAATAGTGTTTAGCACAGTCCTCAACAATCTGAAAGCAGCTGCCATAATGTGAATCCAAAAAGCTTCCCCTTGCCCCACTCTCTACCTCACAGGCCATGTGCAGCTACAAGAAATTAAAAGAGGGATAGAAAGAACAATATAGCATGTTGGCAGAAAAAGGTCTTGCGTAAACCCAAGACATATATATTGTTGCCCTTGAGTCAAGGGAAGTGGGTATTCTGATAACATGGTACTTTGAGAAAGACATGGGTATGTTTCCAAGTGTTGACAGAGGGGAATCAATACCATTTTTACTTTTTAACAGCTGCTTCCTCCTTAAATAAATCACGCAATAGAGCAGCACAACATTTAAAATATGCACCAAGAGCAAAACAGCCAGATTGATTTAATTTTTGAGAGTAAATGTAAAAGCTAAGTTATGCAGCTACAATAACAGGAAAAGAAGCCATTCATTATTGCATTTAACAAAAGCACCATTACTGTTTTGTTTCAAGTCTCCTCCCTTGTGCTCTAGCCAGTGGTGCCCTACGTCACACTGATGTCACAGCTGTCTCCGATGACGTCACTGCATTGCAAGATTGGAACCTGGAGCCGCCACACACAGGCAAGTAGGAATAGGAACACAACGCAGACTGATTGCCTTCCACCTCCCTGCCTTCCCGAACAGCCCCGACACCGCCAGCAGAGACAGGGACAAAAACCTGTACGTGCACGGCGCGGAATCCGAGAGTGCTTTCGGAAAGCGGCGTTTCTGGCCAGTCCCTCGGGCGCCGAGTTTCACACCAGCACTCCAACAAACAGCAAAGCACGCTCGACGCGTGTCATTAACTCTCACGTGGATTCCTCTCTCCTCCCCTACTGGCGGGTGTTCCCCACCACAGACACAAGCCACAGCAGATACATCTGTGTTGTGTGGGTCCCGCAGAGGGTGTGCGGCGCTGTGAGGGCACCGGGGCACACTCGCCATTCCCCCTGCCCGCTCCCTCCTCGCCAGGCCGCCGCCTCTTCACACCTGGGCCCCGCGTCCCGGGGGCGCAGCGGGCACCCTGCCCACCCCTCGGGCCTGTGCAGGGGGCTGTGCCCGCCCCTCCAGGTGCCGGCGGACTTACACCGCTCCTCAGCAAGCCCAGGGCACAGCGTCGCGGCAGCTCGGCAGGAGCCGCGGTGCCCGGGGGCCCCACTCCCCTCACCCGCCCGCCATGGCCACCGCTCCCGCAGCCTCGGTGACCGCCCCGCCCGGGCACGGCTCTGGTGGCCCAGGAAGAAGAGGGGGAAGAGGAGGAGGAGAGCAGAGGGCCCCGCTTACCATGTCGTGGTTTGATTTCGGCGCCGCCGGGCGGGAAGAGGCGGGAAGAGGGAAGGAGGGAGGAAGGAAGGGAGGGCGCGTGCGCAGCGCCGCCTGGCGGCCGCACTGCAACACCAGCGCTGCCGCAGGGAGGGAGGCAGGGAGGCTGGGAGGGATGGGGGGCGTGTTGTGTTTTGACGTTTGTGGTTTTTTTTTTTTCTCAGCCTGATGGCGCCGTAGAAGGGAATCGAGGGAACAAAGGCAGCGCGCTAAGGGTGGTGTGAAGCGATGTGCGCTGGCACAGCTGGCCTGTTACAGCAACCACAGGACGTGGTGGGACAAAACCTACACTGCCCCTGGAAGTGAAGGGAGGGCCTGGGCACATCTGGTGTTCCTTGAAACAGTTGTTCATTGCGATGGCTGTTCTAGCGGCTTTAATTACTTACATCTTGTTTTAATTATTACTTGTATTGTAAATCATTTTCCTTCAGCCACAGCACTTCTGGGAAATTGCTTTGCAACAGCAGTGGGTCCGTATCTGCCATACTAATTGTAGACTCAAGCGCACGAAAAGGTGCAAGCTGAGATGGTCAGGCAGTCCCCAAGAAGATTTTCCATGCCTTTTGCAAGGTGCCCCCTTCCCTGAAACCTGAGATTCTTTTCTACGCAGACCTGGCCCGTGGTCCTGTTCCTCTTGTGTGCATCAGTGTATCACTAAAAACAAAATACAAGTTAGAAAGGACATTATTAATATGCAGCTTACAGTTCATACAATACACAGAGCTTCTTGTTCTTAATTCTCTCTTGTGCATCACGTTTTCAGCTCATTGGCTTGCGATGAAATCTGTTGGTACGCCTCCTCATATGCTGTGAGAGCTGATACTCTGTCTCCTTGCTTTTCCCTTCCTTTGGCCAGCCCTCAAAGTATGTCCCTGTGCTCCCTGTGGCAGTTCTTTTCCCCCTGTCACACTCACCTCTGCTGCCCGAGGATTGGGCACCTTCCTGCTCCTTCACAGCCCGAAATAAAACTGAGCTCTGCTCTGTTTTTTAACTGCTGCCGAACAAACAGTTGTTGCAACATTTGCAAAGTCCCTTTTGCCGTCTAGGTTTTCTCCAAGTGATGCCTGTGGGTGCCAGAGCTGAACATGCTGCTGGCAGAAGAGGAGAGGGAGGAAGGGTTTTCATAGGGACACTCACTCTGAAGTGGGCTTAGGGCATGTACCTCGTGTCTTCTGTTCAGCATGTACAAGGAAGCAATGCTCTCCTCATTACACCTGAAAGTAGACGGACAGCAAGCCTCCAGGTCACCCCCAGGCAGAGCCAGCACATGGCTGGAGCACACACCATAGCTGGAAGGCAGTCCTTGTTTCAGCAGCTGAACCTGATCACAGCAACCAAGACAGCCCATACGTCTCAGAAACATTAGGTCGTGGTCTCAGAGGATGGTGGGGTAGGTGGCTCAGCAGGTTTTCTCTGCCATGGCCCCTGGGGACAGCCAGGCTCAGCTACCATGAGTGTGCTGCCAGCCCTGATGCCGTTTCATGGCATCAGGCTCAGCTACCGTGAGTGTGCTGCCAGCCCTGATGCCGTTTCATGGCCACATCACTAGGTTCCATTTGCTCTGCAATAAGAGGTTCCCTAACACCCCCTGCATTTTGCAGTACCAGATCAAAGCTAAGTAGTTGAAAGACTCCAGGTCAAAGAGGTCCCAGACAGAAAGGGAACACACAGCAGTATCTCGTGCTGTGTTGTTTGGGGGTGGTTTTCCACTACTGGGTAAATTGGAATGAATGACTCCTAAAATACATAAAGGTCTGACATTTTTAATGGGCTTCAGAATGTCTAAATGTGGTATTTCACAAAACTGCTAGTCATATGCCATGATTCTAAAAACAAGACAACAGATAGAAACACTGCAAAAGGAGGATTCATAACTGCGCCTTTCTTTCTATTAGAAGATTGTTCTTATTTTCCTGTGATTTTCTTAAGCTTTAACAGTTTGGGCAAAATTCCTATGCTAGGTGTCTGACCAAGATTTTTAAGTACCAGTCAAAATAGTTTTTTACTGTTCCTGAGTTAGAGAAAATACAGTGCTTTGTCAGTGTTAAAATACGCTTGGATGAGATTAAATTTGTACCCTCCTTCATTTTGCTCTTGCAAATCGGTAGTTGAATTCCATTCCGAAATTCTGTTTTGAAAGGACATTAAAGCGACAGTGACAGGAAGGCCAGGAAGTAGGAGAATGAAAATTGTCCTACTTCTTGTTCCTCTCACAACATATGTGCCATAGCGCAGTCTTTAATTACATGAGCAATTTTTCCACCAGGAGGGAAGAATTCACATTGAATAGCAGATCAGTTTATTTCTAGAAGTGTAATAGCAAGCCTTACAAGTCCCGTGGCTGCCTCCCACAACACCTGTATGACTGACAGCAGTAGAGCTTAAGCAGAGAGGATGAGGAGAGCTCTAGATGCTCCCCTATGGGAGGCGATACCAACTTCTCTGACGTCCAAGCAGTCTGTCATGAGCTGTGGCTGGGTATCAGAAAGCAATATGATCCTTGATTGTCCCATACAGGCCAGTCTCTGCAGCATCTGCTGCCTCATTTCATCCTCAGATGAGCACAGATGTTCTCCCTACAAACATCTAACTCAGTGAGAAATGCTAGCTGGCCCCACTCCAAAATTCACTGCTTCCACAACTTTGCTAGGCAGAGCTGCTGAAGTAAGCATTACCAATATTACCATTGAGGTGAGTACCTTAAATACTAGGGTTTTGGCAATGAGGCATTTCACTAAAGGGCAAGGCTTTCATATGCCTAGCTCAGCCAATAGATCAGAGGGGCAGCGATCTGCAACTGGGCATAGCAATGAGCAACAAGGGGTGGGTATCTATTCCACCAGCACAGCTGGGGCCTGCCTAGGGAGAACATCTGTCCACAGAAATTACATTGACTGTCCCAGTTCCCTGACATAGGTTTGTCTGGTCCAACTTAGAGAGCATTCACATGAACTATCAGTAAAACTGTGGGGTAGTTACCTTAGAGCAGCACAGCTGGATGTGAGAGAGAACTTCAGCCTAAGGAACAATGAGATGGTACATCTGAAGATTCTGTCTGTCTTTGTGAGCAGGTTCCCAATTACACTGAGTTCTCAAATGATCCAGGTTTGGAGAGTTCACCAGTGACCAAGAAAACATAGGTACTATGTAAAATGAAAGTTAGCATGAGCTGAAAATTTGTTCTTACAAGAACAGAGTCAGACTGAACTCCTAAGGCAAATTTTCTGTTCTCCCACAATAATTTATATTTGGTTTTCTGCAGCAGATCCTTGAAAGACTGTAGCACAGCATAGCTAAAAGGTACTGTATACTTCTGTGATGCAAATGGAAAAGTGTATGATTCATAATCTTACTGTCACCAGTGAAAATGTTGATTTTGATTGTTGGACTGAAGAAGGAATGGAGGTGACAAGGAAGCTCCAACTCTCCCCCCTTCTTCCCAAGAACAACTCAAGTCCCTCTTTCCTCTGTGTCTACATAAGGGCCTAACACCCAGGAAAAAAATCATAGTTTTTTTGGCTTGTGACCTGCGGTGTCAGGGAAAAAAACTGGAAAAAATTACTTGTCTTCCTGCATTATGGGACTACTTTTATGGACAGGGTGAGATATTTGAAAAATAAATCCTCAGCCATGAAAGTAACAGAGGAAACAAGCTTTATTTTTATTATTTGAAATTTTTGTGCGTGGTAAAGGTACACATTTGACTCTGGTTTGCCTACATTTCCAAGACAGAGTAATTTTTTTTTAAAATCATCGGCTAAAGCATCAAGAATACTGTGGCACACAGGAAGCTAAAACTACACACACACACACACACAAACACTTTGATGCACATCTTTCATCCTTGACCTTAAGGAGAAAAAGGCTGTATTTAGCCTCATAGGGATTAAAAAAAACAAACAAAACCAACAAAAAAACCAAGTGAGAAGAATATTTCATTATGAGTTTCAAAAGAGTGCAAGGCTTACATATACACAAAACATGAGATTGACTTACAAAGATGGAATGTACAAAAAATTTAAAAAAAAAAACATGAAAAAAAGACACAGTCACTCCTAGAACTGGAAAGCTGCAGCGTATCAACTGGTAGAGATTTCTAACAGGGGCTGCTGCCATTCAGTATGCAGCTTAGGGAACATTCCCATGTCATAAAGCCAAAGCAAAAGTGTTAGGGTTAAGGCTGTGTTGCTCACAAACTGAAGTGCTGTACATTTGTCAGAAGTAACATGACCTGTTAGGAATCTTCCCATTCTGTAGCACAAATACCTTTCGTACACTTTCTACAAACAGGTCAATTAATCACTGCTCCCAGTTCTTGCAGAAAATTTTCCATTTACATCATGATTTAATAACAAGCTGTCTCCCACAACTGAAATTCATATCTTTATAACAAACAGAACATATTGGGCACTTATAGTTCTCATTATGGCAACACTAGATCCTCAGTTATAAAAAATACTGACATCAAATCAAAGGCCCTCTAGCTTTTACAGAACAGATGAGCATTTTGTAATAAATAATTTGCCATCTTCGTTAGGCAAATGCTTGCCTAAACCATATTCCATTTCTTTTCCAGCTACATTGGTGCTGGTGTAGCCCATGTAAAAATCTCCTACTGCTTATATTGCATGTATCTGAACAGATCCTTTTGTTCTTTTCACAAAACAATGTAAATACAGTTGGCTAGTTTGTCCTAAAATGCTCCAAATGACACAAGATCTAATAACCTTTTGAGATTCCTTTTGAGTTGAAGATTAGTTAAATGAAGCGCATACTTTCACCATTCATGCTGTGCTGCTAGTCAATCAGCATTCCAGGGAAGTCAAGGGAACATTTGGTTATACCTGAAGTCTGGCAGCAGCATGCCTATAAAGCCTTTAATAAATGCTACAACTCAACCAATCACGTAGTGCAATTCTGACATTCCCTTAATTAGATGAGGAAAAAAAATCTGCCAGTTTTTTAGCACAGAATATCTGCTTTGGTTGCTCTTTGTAAGGTTTGTAAGCCAAGCATTTTAGCAAAATTGGCTCCAGAAGCACACCGTAAAAACAATATGTTTCTCAGTATCCCAGTGCCAGGCAGATAGGGTCAGACCTTGGAAGGGAATGCCCTATGCCACTGAGTTTGAAATTGTAGTTGGCAGCATTTGCTATCAGAACGAACTCCGAGTCAGTGACATTTTTCAGGTGCTGCTCTGGTGATAATGTCTGAAAATCCAAAAGACTACTCAGTTTTCAGAAAACATCCACAAAATCCCTAATCGCATTTAGCTGGGTTGGAAGGGGGTTGTGTGCAGAACTCTATATTTCATCGGGATGCACTGGGTTGACAAGGGTTATATAAAATCCTGCTAAACAATGCTGGACCAAAGGGAAGAAAAGTGTATAGTTGAAATGGTACGGTATTAATCATATGTTTTGATATATAGGTTAGGATCTGATTGCTATGCTTCTCAAAGTTCCTGACAACAGAGGATTTGGCAATGTTTTCTGAGGGGTAAACATGCAAGTTTAGTAAAATTGTATTATAGAAATCCATAGTTAGAAGTAGATACGATAACTGACAGCAACAGCACATTTTTCATTTTCTTTTAAAGTTTTAATCTCAAAGAATCTGTGCAACCTCCTTTCTTTGTTCATAAATACAGTTAAAATGCTATGCACCTTTTCTTCATGGATAAATGCGCCATTTAAGGAACTTCCAATGTCAGAAATTGTTTGTTTACCAGCAGGTTGCTTATAAGGACACTTAGAATGGTAATCTGATCTATGACTTTGTTAAATTTTGGTAGGACAATTTATTGTGCAATGACTGAGATACTGTCTTCAGAATTTTAGGACAAACTCAGTTCAAGCAGAGGATATTTAATTCTCTTGGTAATAACAAACTTTAAGTTTTAATATTTCATAAATGTTACCACCAGTTTCTTAGCTGCATTATACAGTCCAACCTTAAGCTTCATGCAAAAATGTTTATGCCAATGAAATAAGGAAACTTATATTGGCATGAGAATTTGTAAATTGGCCCTATGTGCAAAAAAAAAAAAAGGGAAAGAAGAGGAAATATCTTTAAGAAAAAGTAATTAAAAAACAGACAAATTCCCCATTTAAGAACCTTTGGGTCCACATTTTTACAAATCAAATGCAACTTTACAAAAAAACATTAGTTTTCTCAAAGTCATTGAAACAACCACCTTAACCTTTAAGAAATAAGACAAATACTTATAACAAATATTTTTACCAAAGATTTCTTTCCATTTTGCAGACATGCTTAAAATACTCCCTTGTTTCTGATCCAATGCCCTTTTGTTTCAAGGCCCAAAAATGAGAAAAGAAAGATAGCACTTCCCAGGCCATTGTAGGCATTGGCAGCAAGCTCACCAGCTTCTCAAACAAGATTTAAGAGAGAGCACCACTCTCTCTATATTAGGCTACAGTAACAATTCATCCTTTGACCATTGGATTTAGAAATAAGAATAAAGCAAATTTTCCTTTAAAAACGACAAGTTAACACTTAAAAAAACCCAACAAACCAAACATTAAAAACAGAACCATGACTGTAAGCATTTCCAGTTAAATTAATACTTCAAGAAAGAACACAGTAGAGAGATCTGGCAGAAGGAGGAGGGACATTTTTCGGAGTACTGCCATTGTCTAATGTCATACATACGTTCCAGTTTGCTGAAATAACCCACATTTACTTTTTTTTTTTAATTTTTATGTCAGTCAATCATACATACATACATACATACAAACAAATCGTAACAAATCTCACAGTCCTTATGTTGTCCCCTAACAAAATTCCCTTTGATGAAGGACTTCAGGAACTGGTTCAAATTCATTCTTATTTGTATTTTTTCTCACATAAAAACAAATAGCTTTGGTAACCCTTGGCTTTCCTATACAACCTCTGTTTACCACTGTTCCTTTGGTTGTACAATGTAGGTCCTCCACAGGGGTACCTCTCTGGCTTTCTGTCCTGTGTGATGCTGCATTTTATTTTACTGGTTAATACAATGAGTTGCCATAAGGAAACATGGCAATGAACACATATGAAAGAGTGGCACACATGAGGTTAATTGGGTTGACATTGTAATAACCCTGATCCTAATGAACTAGTTTGGTGTCAAAAGGTCTGTCATTATAGAGAAATTCCGTTCCCACTAGTGTATCGCTACAATTAAGTTTTTCCAGAGCTTTAGAAATGTCAGGTCTCTGCAAAGTCCTTCCTGCACATTGAGCAAGAGGAAGAGTGAAAAACAAGCACACAAAACAATCCTTCATTAATTCCACATGAGTAGGGAATTTGCATTGATTCTCATAGTGCTAAACGTTGAGCTGTGTTAGGTCTGACGGTTAGAGCTAGACGGATTTGGTGAGACTTAACCTTATACTAAAAGGACCTACTTGTTATAGATAGTAAGACTGAAGAATGTTAGAAGTGTAATACCTACCATGATAATGAGATCCAGAAGATTCCCAGGATCACCTCTGGGTTAAATAATGCATAAGAATGATACTTCTTTAAATGTGGAAGCTCTGAGCAGGAGCTACCCTTTGCAGTCATCAAAAAGCTTTGGGGACTTTTCCCAAACTTTTCTCATTTTTGCCTAATTAATTCCAGTTCCATAGATTGCAGTTTGTGTTTTATTTCACATTGTCTTTATGAATTCAGTTAAAGAAGACTTTTTTTTATAACCCCTTGCAACAAAAAGTTCAGTCAAAAACAACGTAAGAGGTGCAAGTCCTATGTAAACAAGGTAAGTTTGGAAATTATCACAAGAAGTCCATAAGAGACTCCTTCATTATTAAAAATGAACTCAAAGTAGGAGATATCCTGCATTGGATCTCTAGGACCAGTCTTTTCTTAAGGGTGGGTGATTATCCAGCTCCAGAGCTCATTGCTACTGTAAGTACCGATAGACCTTGAAGCAGTGATTTCCAGAGTCTGCAACTACGACGTGGCCATCTGAAGTAAGAGCCAGACCTTGGGGACCATAAAGTGGGTCAGCAGAGGTGTTAATGTAGGATAAAAACGATCCACTTCCATCAAAAACCTTAGAGAGCGAGAAAGCACAGAACAGACGTTATGAATAAAAAAGAAAAATAGTGGACACAAGTCTGCTCTCAATTATACTGTTACACTTTTCATTTCTGAAACAGTTGACATACACCAGAATAAACAAGGGCAAAACCTAATCTGTTCTCTCATAATATGTAAGTTTATATACAAATGTATCTTCTTATTAAAAAGAACTATTTAAAGCTGCCAGGATCTTTTGCAAGAATTAAACACACAATAAAATAATTATAAAAAAAGCACCTTGGCTATTCCTTGTTCTAAACATAGTCAACTACAATAAGTCAAACTCAATGAGGAACTCAACCAACACCTTGTTTTCCTAGCAAATATTACTGTGGTGGCTAGCCTGCCTCTAAGGTTCCCATACAGAGAAAAGCAGGAATTTGTTTACCCTGCTGATAGTGCTTCCCAAGAACAACTCACAAGCAGCTCCCTCATTTTTGTGTTCAGTGGAAATAATACATACAGTTTTTTTATTAGGTATTTTTTGGCAAATTAGAAGACCTTATGATTAGCACTTGAAAGATTAAAATAGAGTGCAACTCTCATAACTTAAAAGCAGAGTGGTTTCTCAACATTTAAAAAAGATGATAAAAATCTGTTGCATTTGCCTCAGGTAATTTGCTTTTTCATATTTTTCACTGTCTCTAATCTTCTGTTATGATGATTATAAATTACTATCATCTCAGCAATGCTTGCAAGTTTCGTATGTCATCAAATAGCTTTTGGGGAACTACTTGGAGGCAAAAGCCTTGGTCACAGTGACCATCAGAGTTGATAGCAGTCACACTGGAAAGCCCACGATCTGACACCACCATTTCTAAAAGTGGACTGGCCGGCAACGAGGCATATAAAAGGTTGTGTGAGAAACCACATTACTCTAATTTTTGCCATCGTGTTTCTTGGGTCTGAAGACTTCAGTGGCCAGAGTTACCAATCCATTAATAATAATGTATAATCAAGCATCTTTGAAATATGGAAATTTCTACCTGTATTCGACTGTTTCCCCAATCCGCTACGATAATATTTCCAT
Organism: Grallaria varia; assembly: GCA_013396735.1. Classification (NCBI taxonomy): domain Eukaryota; kingdom Metazoa; phylum Chordata; class Aves; order Passeriformes; family Formicariidae; genus Grallaria; species Grallaria varia. The sequence goes on along the minus strand of VWZG01026172.1, from coordinate 802,862 downwards.
TAGAATCTACAGCTACTCCAGTTGGTGCATTAAATTGTCCATTTCCTTCTCCATTTGATCCAAACTTCAGCATGAATTCTCCCTCCTGGTTAAATACCTGTATGGGTTAAAACAAAAACCTGAATATAGTGTCTCATCAAATATTAGTAATCCACTGCTACCAGTTCACCTGCTAATGAAAGTAGGAATTGAAGACTTCCTGGGAACACACACCCACAACACCCGCCCCACCCCACACACACACACTGAAGATGGGAGAAAAGGTCCACCTCTCTCCCTCCAGCTCCTTTACACTGTACAGTCTTTCCCTTCTCACATAAGATCTGACTCAGCTCAGACACATAGGCAAAGGGCCCCAGAACCCTACTACAGCTTGCACACCTTGTATTAAGAAGAGCTGAGGGCAGATGCGGCACTGGGTTCTGTGTTCCTACAGAACTGAAACACAGCAAACAAATCCACTCTTCTCTGACTTCCATAATCTAACACACACAGAGAATCATAGAATCACAGAATCATAGAATCGATTGGGTTGGAAAAGACCTCAGAGATCATCAAGTCCAACCCTTGGTCCAACTCCAGTCAGTTTACTAGATCATGGCACTCAGTGCCACATCCAATCTCAGTTTAAAAACCTCCAGGGACGGTGAATCTACCACCTCTCTGGGCAGGCCATTCCAATGCCTGATTACTCTCTCTGTAAAGAATTTTTTTCTAATATCCAACTTAAATTTCCCCTGGCAGAGCTTAAGCTCGTGCCCCCTTGTCCTGTTGCCAACTGCCTGGGAGAAGAGACCAACCCTCACCTGGCTATAACCTCCCTTCAGGTAGTTATAGAGAGGGATGAGGTCACCTCTAAGCCTCCTCTTCTCCAGACTAATCATGACATGCTGCTCTCTGTATAGAGAGTTCAGCAACTGAATTCTCTGTGATGGTAATAGGTTTAGACAGCAGAAAGATGGAACTGATCAATGACTATGCTGTCAGAGACCTGGATGCACCAGTGGGACTGAGATACAGAATGTGTAACTTACATAGTACCATAGCAGTCTCTAAAATATTTTGTCCACCTTGGACTCAGGCCCAGCAACGGCACAAGGTCCAACAGTGTTCTTAGAGACTGACTGTGGCTTGCACAAGAAAATGCTAAGACCGGACAAGTGCCAAGTGTTAATGAGGTGGAAGATGTGAGGAAATCATCCTGTTCTTGAACACCCACAGTGAACAGAGAAAAAGCATTTGTGAAGGGAAATGAAGTACTAGGTTGGTGCCTCAGATAATTAAGGAAAATAGAAAAAAAAGTCAACTGATGAAAAAATGGGCAAGATGTATTGTTCTCTCCCTCGGTTAACGTGATGAAATGAGAGAGAAGCCTACATTGCGCAGGATTTTCCATAGAAGATGCCTGAGGGAAGGTACATCCTTGAAGGTTAATGGGGGAGGAGGAATAATGTTGCTGAGTGAGCATGTTTAATTCAAGACACAGGTGGCACAAAAAGGCTTTGGGACCCATAAGAGTGAAATTAATTTATTTAGTTATTTATAAATTAATTTAGTATTTAAACCAAGAGGTACTATGCTCCCAGATTATAAAAACTCTCCAGAGTTTCAACAGTTATCTGTACCAATTTAGAGAGCAGTACAAAAATGATAATCTTTTCCATTTACTACCAAATTGTAATAAATAACATTTTTATCCCACTGAGTCACACCAGAGACAGATGGGAACACTCCGTTCTCATTAGAAATGTAATAACTATAAGTTCAGTAAGGTGCCACGCTTCTTACATGTCTTCACTTGCTTTTATTCATTCTAGTTTACCCTTGTTGTTAAGCCTCTCCTGGCATTCTTGATACCAGGCAAGCCTTGCCTGTGGAGGAGTAATTTGTGGAGTCACAGGCATCCTGCTGCTAAACAGCCTGGTTTAGAGTTCCTGCAGCAGTCTCAGTTTCTGTGTTGTAATCCAAACCATGAGTGGCAGCTTCCTCATGAATTCCAGAAGGATACACAAGCAAGGTTGCTACTCAAAAGGTAGATGATTCAGCACTGCTCAGGAGATGAAGGTGTCTATATTTAGGCAGCAACTTCCTATTTCAGGTGAATATATCTAAGATTTGTCATTGCACTTATGAACAGTGAAGAACTGGATTGAGGGCTCATCTTTGTGTTCAATCAAAATAAGCATCCATTAGGTGAAATCTCAGGGATTTCACTGGTGCATGGAACTGACTCATGTGGCCTGAGAACCTAGGCGGGACAGCGTTCTGCCCGTGTCCACCTAATACTGCTTCATGTTGAGAGAGGGAAAAAGAGAGCACAGAAAATGTCTGAACGGGAATTCCTGAGAACAAACATGCACAGGTGAGTAATTTCTGAAATGGCCTGTATCTCCTTCATATACTTTTCAACACATGACATCTCAACATGCATCCTTGCTTGGGCTTATTATTGGGACAAACAGTCTTACCATGACTGTTTAACAAGCCATGAGTCAGGACTTCTCATGGGTGTAAGGACTAGTGGCCAGTTCTGCCCAGTGCAGGAGGCAGTGAATAAAAACTGATGGTAACGTTGTTAAGATTGGATCGTAAAAGGATCCAGTAATCTTAAAGCTTACAGGTATGGAATTTAAAGACTGTCATGTATCTTTATGTTATAGTTTTATCCAACTAGAAATGTGGCAAGTTTTTATTGAGAAATTCAAAACCAGTTATCAGACTCTTAAAATAGGATAGAACATATAGCCAATAACAGGTTTGGCAGAGTGCTAATAAAAATAACTAAGTTGAAATTATTTAAGTACAACTTATGTTTGAGCAATTGAACTAGAGGCCCTTATAGCGACACCAAATGCAACATACTATATCTTCACTGCATGCAAAGTTCTCTGAATGTGCTGTCCTTGCATCAGAGCTCATATATATGGAATGAGATATCTTTGGCTTTAACAATGCTTTATTTCCCCCAAGAAAGTACCATAATAAAATAAAAATAGCAAGTTTCCAAGTTGCCGTTAATTGACAGTACCTTGACAGAATGGTTATGAAAATCAGTAATGATAATTTCATTGTTGCTGTTTACAGCTGCAAAATGAGGACCTGCAATCCAGAAGAAGAAGAAAAGATAAAAATATAACAATAACATTAAAACAGAAAGTATCATTAAATTAAAAAAAAAATCAGCCTGATAGATTGTTATGTTTGGCTTCTGAGCAATAATAGTCAAATTGGGAATACCAATTTCAAATTAGGGGTAATTTTATTTCATTTTTTTTATAGAGCTCAGCATGCTTTTTGTAAACTTTTCTTTTTCAACCATTTGTCAGCTGTTGTTGCCAATAAGCATTGTTCATTTCTCCCTCTCTTGTATACATATGACTATGCAGAGATTTATGTGCTTATTAAGAAGACAAAACATGTTCTTAGACATAAAATTGTGCTTACACTGAAAATAGTTCTCAAAAGTGTTCATGTAAAGTCTTAATTGAAATATTCTATGCTCACATTTTACAAGCATTTGAGCTAATAAGGATAACTACAAAAGTTATGTAGAAGACCATTGTCAGGGAAAACATTTTTTCCTTAAATTGTGTATTGAACTATGTGCACAAATTTGAGTAAAAAACAAATGGTAGCTTGAAAACAGGCAAGTATCCGAATCAAAATTCTTTGTTCTATTTTGAGTTACTAAACAGATCAAAACTCAGTTTCAATTTTCACAGCATCTCAGGGTAAGCAATAAAACAGGTGAAAACCTTTACACTGAAAACACTCGAGTATGAACAAGTTACCTGTTTTCTGTAGCCTACAAGCAAGAAGAGGTAATACATTTTTCAAATGCACTGTTAGGAAGTATTTGCACACTTAACTTCTTACAAATTTTTAAATTAAAGAAATTTACGATATTCAGAAAATTTAGTACTGTTAGACCCAAAGTGTTCATAAATTATATATATTATGCCAAAAGACATTGTAAGAGGTCTGACGATAAAAACAGTTATACCATTGATGCTATTCTTCTCTTACACTGCGAACCAGTCAAAACATCAGACCAATCAAACTACATACTCTAAAGTCACTCAACGCCTGCAAAGCATCTAATTTGGCATCTTCGTTTCAGATTTTGAAAGAACAGCTATTCACTTAAAATACATCAATTGGTGTTTTTTTAAACTTAATTGCATGTTCTACTTGAAAGACACCATGTGCAAGCAGTCAGCGACGTGGCCATTTCCCCAAAGTCACATTGGCCATTGCATAACAGTGTCTTCCTGATCTCAGTCTTAACACTAACCCATTACACTGATTTTGTAATGAGTGGGAAGGTTTGGGCATTGGTTTATGTGTATCTGATAGTTGAAAACAAAGCACAGTGTTTGAGCTGATTATCATGAACAGCTTAGTGTGGGCACTACTAAGCACTTCTGAAACACTAGTTAGGATCAGTCTTTCTTGGGTCACTGATCTGAGATTCCAAGTACAGAGAGGCAAATAAAACAATCTGGTTACAGCTGCATTTGCAGAACAGATGTTGCAGTCTTCCTGACCAATTAAACAAGTAGTGAAGTGAATAGGAGCTGTATGTTTAGCAGAACATCTCCCAAGAGGGTAAATGAGTAGGATATAGCATCTTCAACATGCTCAAACATCATGCAAATGTGAGCAGAGGAGGCAAGAAAAGGGGATTTACATATTACCATCGAGTGTACCTGCAAACTGCTTGTCACCATTTCCTCGGCTACCGAACCTGGTGACTATTTTCCCATTTGGCTGGAAGATGAAGACACAGCATGCTTTATTGTCCACTACAATGATGTGTCCATTACGATCCACTGAAACACCTTTAGGGCCCATGAGCTTTCCAGACCCAATTTTGGCCTAAAAGGGAAAACACAAAACAGGAGAATATGTTATCATGGTAGAAATTAGTTAGTACATTCTGAAGATTGTATTACAGGTACACAGCAGGATGGAGAGGCATTTTTGTCATTAACAGTTGGAAGCAATTGTTTTTATCAGCTCTTACTATATACTTCATAATTTTTTCTTCAGCTGAAAATTAAGACTGTATTCTGTATGTCTTTTCTAGAGTGAAAAATCTGCCACCACCTCAGCAACTGAGTCCAAATATGCAACTCAAAAGAAAAACAATACTCAGATTAGTGTGTCTTGATAAACTACAGCACCTGTCAAGAAATGTCTGTATATCCAGCATTAGAGTACCAGCAGGATAGGCAGACAAGCAGAAAGGACTTCTGCCTCCTATGGCATGCTATTCCTGAGTCCAACACCCACCTGATTATGGACAAGGAAACATGCCTCTGTCACTGCCTGCATTTAAAGCAGTCAGAGTTCACTCTTGGAGCATCAGAGCTGGGTGGGATGTAGGCTAGGATGTCCTCTGTTGCCTTTCTTGGTTTAATGAGACACCAGCACCTTCTGAGTGCTCTCGGAAAGAATTTGAGCAAAGCTAAAGCTCAGGCTAACCTCTCTATCTTCCACCTGATCCACACCAGATTGCTTCACTTTCTGATTAGACACCCGGAGTGTCAGCTGAAAACTGCAAAGGAGAGAGGATCGTGCTGCCAAACAGCAAATGAAGTAATCTTTGAAATACTAAACAAATCAAAGCTCACTCCTGTTGTAGGTAAATAAAATTATTTTCATCATTTTAAATAGGCCTTGTGACTACCAAAACCATCTGCCAGCATAATCAGCAACAGGAGGGGAATTGTATACAATATTTCAATGGAAAAACATTCAGTGGAGATGAGATGGATCTCACATACAGTGAATTATTTGGAAAGGCTAGAGAGCTGACAAATCAGAAAACGTTAGAAGCATTTTTTAGTAGGATCAAAAAGAAGGGGCTCTAAGAAAAGGATCTAAGCAACAGAGCAAAGAGAAATTGAGACAGAGCCTTCAAAGAATCCATGAGATTTCTGAACATATACCCAAGAAGATTCGGATCACCTCACAACCCATTCCACATTTTTACCATTCTGTTCCCTTTTTTTTTTTAGGCAGAGATTCTATAAATCATTTTAATCTACATAAAATCAGTTAAGTTTTGAACTTTCAGTTAAAAAAATACTATAAAAATAGCTAGTCGTTTGTGTTGGAATTGAGCAAATTGCATCTTGCCTTTGGTTGCTTTTTTTTCAATTGATGCAACGATTTGGAAGCACATATCCAGACTGGTTTCAAAAGTCTGGTCTCCTGCCAGTCTCTTTACTGTACTGGACAGGCAATCCACCGAACAGCCTGTGTTGAAATTATGGATTCCAGACTTTCAGATCCTGTAGTAATTTGTGAGAAACACAGCCTACAAACTGAGGTCCATATCTTGGTGAAGGAAATACTTTTCCGTTTCCATTGGAATTTAAATGAAACAGATACTAAGATACTCATCTTATTTATGAAACAAGGCCATTTTTTTCAACTCTCTGCCTTTGCAGAGTGGGACAGATCACCACACAGAACAAGCAATGCTTAGAATCAGAGAATCATTTAGGTTGGAAAGGACCTCTAACATCAAGTCCAAGCATTAACCGTGTCGTGTTCACCCTTAAACCATGTCCCCAACTACCACATCTTCTTCTGACTTCTCTGACCCTCTCCTCTACTCGCTCTCCTACAAGTCATCAGTAGCAGTGGAACCTATCAAGGTGGGACAAGATTGCAAGGCATGAAGAAGATCCATTACCTAATTAACTTCTCTGGTGTCCCTAATGTTTTCAAAGCAAACAGAGGAAGCTCTACTACCCTTAGTAAGTCCTGTGCTCGTATTCCACGGTACATTCTTATAGGTGGGGTGGCAGGTAAAAATAGGAACCATCCTAAAATAAAGCCATCTGTGCTCCCTGAGGATGTCCTGCTACCAAGTCACTACACAACCTCTTTCAGTCTCAAATAAAGAAAACCCCAGGGAGTAAATCTTGCAGCTTCAAGACTATGTTTAGCAAACATGCAAGGATCATGTGTCTACTTTATGTTCATGTGCATATACTGTTATAAATTGCTAAACATTTAGGCAAAATCCCCTAATTGAATCATGTTAAAATATCCCCAGGAAAAACTATCAAAAATTACTTTGTGTTCACCAGAGGAAAGATATGAGCAGACCTACAAAATGTATTCAGCTTAGCATAACAACCAAACAGCAAAAACATAAATCAAATGCAAATCAGTAGATTTATTTCCTTTGGGGTGATTAAATCATATTCCCTTCTTTCCTCTGGGATGCCTATGTTTGTCTGCTTGTGCATTGCACCACCTCCTTACCATCTTTCCAGAACTCCTATGGAAAAATGACTCAGACTCACGAGTACAGTGTCTTCCTGCCCATATAAACAAAAAAATATGGAAAAATATAATAAATAAATCACATACTGCATTAATGGGCACTCAGTCCTGAGAAGAGTAATAAAAATTACTATTCTTGGACCAGGATTTAAAATATAATTTGCAGGCAGCAATAAAGTATATCCAGCTAGATTTTGCAGTGCTTTTTACCAAAAATCTCTGTTTCGAGTTTAGATCAAAATATGCTGATGACACATTACTGGATCTGGCTGAACATACTCTTTGTATATTTTTATTTCAGAAGGTTTCTTAGAATTATAAGTTTGATTATTTACAAGAGAGCATTATGAAACCCAGTCACTCCTGTTAAGTATATGAATGAAAGTATTTTCAGAGTTTTCTGCCATTAGAAATGAATACAATATAATGAATCATGTGAACCCTTCATACAAATAATGTGTTTAATTGAATTCGTTCAAGGACATTATGTCCCCTATTTTATAGGCTCTTGGAAGTTTAGACTGTTTTTCAAATATGTGTTTATAAAGTCAACCTACCAGGCTGGAAAATACTGTACTGTGGGATATTGCTAGAGGTAAAAAAAATCAGCTAGCCTATGTAAAAATTTATAAAGACTTTTCCACTGTAGAAGTAAGTGTGTTAGGGCTTTAAGGTTAACTCTACCAATCTTGTTGTTGTTTGAAAGGTTCAGAATTGTCAGGAATTACTTACAGACTTTCAACATACCATCTTTTCCTGTTTGAGGATTTCCCTAATAAGGAGATGGAGCTTTGTTACGCATTGGAATATCGCACAATAAGTGAATTTATCATTCAAGTGACCCTCATAATTCAACTGTGACCATTTAACTATGTTACCTATTCCTATCTGAACATGCAACAAGCTTCAAATAGCTCTTTAATTCTTCTAATGAGACAAGAAAAAAAGAAAGTCTGACATATTAAATGTATCCTTTTATCTTTCCCCACTCTTTTAAACTTGATCTTGACTTGTAGCCCTGTTTGGCTGAATAACAAGCTAACTTATACACAACTCTTCAAGACTAGAAGGAAAATAATTCTCTTCTCCAAGGACTAGGAATGATTCTCTTGGCTCTGCTGTCCAGTTCCCTCACCAGAATTGAACAGCACACTGTTGCTTCACCATGCTCTCTCCTAAGCCTAGAGATAAGTCTGCTGTAACAGTTTTCTTAAGCAACTTCAGAGTACTTGACAGAGGAAGCCAGCACTGTTGTCTGCCTTTTATAGATGTGGAAAATCAAGAACTGGGAAGTGAATGGAAGATCAGTGGTCACCCCTGAGATCCGTGGCATAGCCAGAAACAGAAGCCTCAAATCATAAGACCCTGAGTCTTTATCATTCACAGGACAATACAGCTTCTCATTTTAAGAGACCTGTGTCTTGGTGGAACCCTACATTAGAGTTTGTCCACCTCTGCATTATGCAAGTTAAAACAGCCTTGAAAAAATAGAGCTCTGTTACTGCCAGCAACTGAGGAAGGTGACACTTTTCTGCCTGGCAGTGGAGGTTGCCAGGGTGAGTCAGTTCAGTGCTGTAATCAGGGAGATGCCTGGGCCTGGCTCCAGGGAAATTTGCCTTCTGGCTCACATGACTATTAAAATGCCACTAAGGGAGAGTAAGTGTAAGTAAATACAGAAGGAAGAGAACAACATCAAAAATAGTTAGATTAAGTTCAAAACTGCCCACTAATAATGCTGAGTTAACAACGAGCAGGCCACCTGCATCAGAAGTCTTATACAATGACTTGCAGGCACAGCCCTTTGAAGGGAAATGCCATTATCTCGTTCTCTCGCTCACTGTTATCTTAGCAAGAGCTGCCCAATTTAATCTGACATAGCCCCTGTAAGAACTACCGTTGCTGACACACAAGAAATTACAAGGCTTTGCCCAGACTCCCACAGGCTAGATCTGTTATACCTATGTCCTGTGCTTCAAATATATTTTATTTAATACCATCATAGAATATTCTGAGTTTGAAGGGACCCACAAGGATCATTGAGTCCAACTCCTGATCCCGCACCATCATGCCCAGTACGACCCCCATCCCTTCCACGCACTGACGGTCCCCCATCTCACAGTCTCATCCTTGGTGGGCATGACCTCCCAATCCTGTGTGTGTCCCCCCAAGGCTCTCCCAGGTCCTGTGCTCCCCCCACCCACACCCCTCCTCCCCAGTGCAGCTCACCAATGATGCAGTGTGCAGTACAGGATCCCCCTCAACCACTGCTGCACCAACACAGGACCCACTCCACCCAGAACAGCTCCTCAGTGTGGCCCTGGTCCTGGTGCCCATCCCTGTCGCCATCCCAGTGCTCCCCCCACTCCACTCATGCTCTGCCACCTGCCCCGCACCCGGCTCCTGCACATATCTGATTATGTCTATCCTCTGTATGAAAAATTACTTATACAAACATTTGTTATTTTTTTCTCTCATAAATATGGCTTATTGTATTCAATCTAAAAATATTATTTTATAGCATTGATGTTTCATCTCTCATTTAATCAGTCTAATCCCAAGAAATATGAAGTCCGATGCATTAAGTTGTATTAACCACACAAGTATTGCCAACATTACATAGCTTTTGCAATCCAACAAAAATATTGGCTAAAAACAGAGCTAGGCTTCACATCAGAGGACATACATTTATAATTCACTTTTTTGAATACCTGTCTCCCTGCTGGTAGTATATCACACAGAGGGTCCTGCTTCTCCAGAGCTTTTTCCTCCAGAGCTGGCACCATCCCAAATGCTGGGCTTACAGCATATCTTGAGAAGGAAGGAAAACAGGCCCTCCATGCTCTGTGTCCAGATCAAGCCAGTTTCACATTAAAGATGTTAATAATAATTTAAAACACACTTAGGATACTCAGAGTATTTGGATTCTTAACTAAATTATATCTTTCTTTGTGTTCGGTTTGGTGTTTTCATTTCACTCAAGGACTTCAGTCAAACCCAAGATTTTCCTATGTAGCTCTGTATTTTCAAAATTACTTGACAAAGAAAATCACATACTCCCTGCAAATGCAAGTAATTTGTACTTTTTTAACAGTTGCATTCCATATTAGTATTGTTTTATTTAGCTTCAAGTCTATATATGGTCTGCATACTTTTAAAAGTATACACATCTGTTTCTCAGATGGGGGCCACTGAGGACTACACAAGCACAATCACCAATTTGCTACAGCACTTGTCACTTTGCAAAGACTTTTCAAAGGAAGGCCATTTTTCGGTGCACATGTGAGCAGCTCAGTACCTGAGGTTTTTGCTCATTAGGCTGCCAGAATATTAATCAAACAGGCCATTGCAGGACTCCAGAACTAAGTACCTACGGCACAAATTTCCCTGCGTATCCATGATCCCAATGACCAGTGAGTACTGCTAACCTCTGCTACAGGTGGCTCTCTCTAGCATGCATTGCCCCACTTGGTAACATGCATTCAGAGAGCAGCATCAAATGGAGGCAACCTTTAATTGTCTCTGGAATTGCACTTAAACCCAAGCAAAATAAATACTGCAGGTTGGCAATCTTAAATGTACTGTCGCTGCCACCTTATTTTACTCTCATTAAAGGGATAAGGGCTATGAAAATAAGAGGTGTGCTTTCCTGAGAATTTCTGATTTCTGAAACCTAGGACATTACTCTTTCAGTTTTTCCAGTCATCACACAATCACACAACCTAGAACACTTCTGTCTGTGCTGCAGCACTGGAAAAACATCCTGGGTTGCACTTCCTTGTTTTTATTACCAACAGGATCATACTTGAATTATACACTTTATTTGCTGATATGTATGGAGTAGAGGAATTCATCATCAATCTGCTATCTTCTTTTTCTCCTCCATATGTCACTAAAGAGCTTCATGTACTCTGCATAAGATTTGAGTTTGTCTGCCTTTCTGTACAGACAGAGTACTAATGATATGAAGGTTGTTGAGCTAGTCCAGCTACACTTGATGGCACTAGCTATCCTCGACCATAAGTTATAGAAAAGCATCCAAGCACCAAGTATGCAGACCTGTAAAGTGGAACATATTGTCTCTACTTGGTATAAGATTAGCATCAGAACTGTGATCTCCTCCTATTAATTATACAACACGACTGCGTCATGGGTTTCCACATCACACCAATGGAATTTAGACTAAGTTACAACCAAACTGTGTAGCTTCTTGAAAACAATGTCACTTTGTATTCCTTTAAGATAGAGAAAGCTCAGGAGAGTTCACATGGTAACTCGTACCTTAAATTTTCCATCTGATGAGAATATGCTAACCCATTTGTTATCATAGTCTGCAATAATGATGTCACCACTGGGATGCACAGCCACTCCTGTAGGCCGCTGCAGCTGGCCAGGAGACCTTCCTCGTATGCCAAAACGGCTTTTGAACTGACCATCATTGGAAAATATCTGTAATAGAAAACATACATTTTAAAATTAAGTCTGCATATTACCATCACCTACTTCTTGGAGCTTAGATTTTAGCAAGTCACTAATGAACTCTATAGCCAGGAAGAGAGCTCGGAACATGAAGCACTTTTATACAGTCCATATTTGAAAGTGAAATGCCTAATTTAAAAAGAAGCTTCCACCTGAACCCTAATTTTAAAACAAATAAATACTCTGCACTTACATTGCACTGTTTCTTCAGTGACCTCAAAGTACTTTACAAACGCGCTTAGTGAATTAAGCTTCACAATGCCTCTCTCAGCTGGTAGAAAGTGGTATTATTCCCATATTAGAAATGAGGAAACTGAGGCACTGAGTGACTCGGCAACAGTCAAGCACTAAGTCTGTAGAAAACATAGGATTAAGTCCACTGGTTGTGTCCCCAAGCCAGGTAATTAGACACTGAAATTCCTCTGAAGTGGCTGCAAATTACAAAGCATGAGGGTGCTGATGAACATTTGACTCTATCTCTTTGAAAAGACCTGGAAACGAGTTCATACGGCATGTGGCTTGCTGGTTCTCACATACTGAAGAACAAGCCACACGCTGCTGCTGGGTTCATTGCTACCACATGGGCAGCCTGAAGAGTGATGACAAATTGTTAATAGTAAAAAAGATACATGACAAGCAAAAGAAAAAACAGAGCTTGATTTTCACACAGGTTACAGAAGCCAAGAAATTACGGATGTTGGGGGTGCTACCACAGAAAAGTTTTGAACATGATATCAGACAGAAAAGTCAATTAAGTAGACTAAAATATTTGAAAATTACATCTATGTGTTTTTTCTTCTATTTGTATTTCCTTAAGAAATTATATTTGTTGCCCTAGATTTATGTTTGAAAACATGGAGGATAAAATTTACAATGTAAAATTTTATTTACAAAAAGGCATTTTTCTAGATTATTGCACGACTTTCTTTTTCATTCGTTGCCAGACATCATAAGGAAGGGAAATAAACTCTTGACATATATACTAGATATAGTATACAGCTGAAAAAGATAGCTGTAGGTCAAGAAGATGGAATGATAGTGGATGATAAACAAATTGACCTTCCTTTATATTTTCTGCATCTGCTTGAATTGTACAAGATGTGTCTTTCTTGGACTACAAAAAAGGCAGAGGCGTGGGGGCAGGGAGAAGAATACTGAAAGTGGCATATCCTCATACCTGAACACACTGGTTGTTACTGTCTGCTATTAATATTTTTCCATTTGTAGATGCAGCTACACCTTGAAGATTTGTAAATTCCCCTTTGTTTCTTCCTTTGGTGCCTAAAATGGAACACAAAGTACATAAGAAATCAAGTTAGACAGGATTAATCAGTTAGGACCTAAATGCCAACACATGCAATTATTACATTCGTGATCTAAGGATTTCTACTTTGAAGGGTTCTTATCACTGCCACAACTTCAAAGAACCATCTCAGTAATAGATCCACAATTCTGCCTACAAGAAGGGATTGTTCTTATTCTTCAGCATGTATGCCATCTAAGCCCCATCAACATAATTACTTCTTTGGCTTTCATAAAGCAGTGTTCACAAATTGCCTCTAGTAAAAGGCTTTTTCCTAAATGATGGACTTTTTTTTAAACTTTGGATTTTTATTCAACTGGGAAGGCAATTAAAGGGGTAGTGCTGTGGGAAAATATAGACAGAGGCTAAGACAAGAACTTGGACAGATGACACAGTGTCAGTACATTTAGCTAAGTCTCCTCAGTGAGGTCACAAAGTTGAGATAAAGCATATCATTTTGGATGGGGCCACTTCAAGACAGGAAAGTTTCCTATTCATGCATATACAGTTTTCAGTCATAGGCTTTAAAAATTCCCTTAGCAGGGAAACTTAGATGAAGAACTAGCTTTGAATGACGTGGGCCAGTGAAGACCAACACCTGAAGACTGAATGCTTCTGCAAAGACCTTAGATTGTGCACACAGAGGTCTCCCTGGAACCTGGGACAAAAGCAATAGTGATTTACAGAGAGCTATAAGTTGTTTCCCCACTGGCTTAAGGTGATAAGGAGTTGTAAAATGTCAACTTTTGACAAAAGTTTAGTGAGTTTAGGTGGCTTATTACTTAGACATTTGTTCTGAGATGTTCCAAGGAGTGTCACAGAGAAAATGGATGTCTTTAAAAAGATCAGTCACAAAGTGGCTGGTCCAAATTACACTCGAAACACAGGAACAGTATTCAAATTCCTGATTTGTTTGTAAAGGAGGCTCAGGGGTCTTTAGAAAAGACTGCAGTTATGATCTTGGACTCCAAGGTTATTCATAATGAATGAATGAATTTTGAAACAAACAAACAAAAGCCAACAACCGACTCTATAAGCTGTTCTTTCCAAGACTTGGACGCAGTGCAGTTTTTCCTGGTGAAATATTTTTACAAGCATTCACTGGCTGTGTATTAACTGAAAAAATTGTATTTTATTTTAGTCAGTCCAAAATATCCTGGAGCTCAGTGATTAGAACTGTTCTGAGTGTGATGCCTAATATATGACATATATATTAGCTCTAATTTGTATTTGGCTTTCATTAGGGATGTATATGCTCATAACAACCCTTCTTTCTTCTGTGGTGATGGCTGTGGGATGCATATTTCCTGTCACTGGCTAACAAGTAACATTTAATTTCTCTGTATTTGGTGCTGTAAGAATGTCCCTTTGTTTAAAGACTTATTTTCTTCAACTCCATCTGCTCCATCCTCTAAACGAGACAAATGCTTCTCAATTTTTTTTCTGCAAGGGGAAAGTACATATTCAGGGAATAGTGAGTTACATACCAATTACATTACCCATACTTGAGCCATTTCTGTGTATTCTTTTAATAAGCAGTGCCTGAGGGATACATGCGGTAATTTTTTTCCACCATATGCTAATGGTAAGTTTCCTTTTTGCCTTTTAGCCAAGGAGAATGGATGAAAAGGGAGAAACATTCCTTTTACTACTAAGAGTAAAGGGAAAACATTTGTTAGAAAAGAGGAGTCATAAGCTAGAGCATCTGGAACCAACTAGCACAAACTTTATGGAGTGTATGCTCTTTAGCCTTAGAAAAATGTTCTTGAAAGTCAAGGAATTTAATTTTTAAAGATAAGAGAGACCTATATAAAGTGTTACTCGGAGTGTTCTTCAGTGGGGCCTTGTAAATATACATCAAAGGAAAAACTGAAGAAATTACCCAGGAATGTCATAGCCACATTTCACAGTAAGTTTACACAATAGCAATGTATTAGCACAGTGTGTAGATTAAATTCAGCTCCACGCAATGTCCTTGTACCTAGGACTTTGCAGCTATTAAACCTATCACATAGGTCCTAATTTGCAAACAGGCCCCTCTGCAATGGCACAAATTTCTCTGCAGAAGAAAGCTGAGGTTAGTGAAACACAGCTTATTTCCTAATGTATGTTCAGGAGGAAAACAGATAACTTTGAATTTTCTGTTTTGCATAATTTACTATGCCAGCAAAGATCTGAAGCCAAGCGCAGGCACTTCAGATGACAAGAGGAAAGCTTGTAGTAAAATATGTCAGCCTCTGGAAAAGCAGGCTCCTGCAACTGACGCTGCAATACCAAAGGAGGATAGCTCCCCTCTGTAAGCAGAAGTTCCTTCCTTACAAACATACCTGCCTAAGAGCGTCTTCAGCAAATCTTTTACTGCAAGATATTACTCCTCTATATCAAGGCCCCTCCATGCTTTGTCTTCTTTTGTCTTCATCATGGGCAGTCACCCATCTCTCCTTAGCCTAGGGAGGCACCAACATTTCAATTGCACAGGGCTGGAAACAGTGGGATCCTCATTCCAGTGTTTCCCAAGCAGCCTGGTTAAGAGATGAAAGCCTGCATCTTTCATGCCCTCCATTGCCCAGCCTTATTGCCCTCCTGTTCTGAGCTACTGCAAGGCACAAAGGAGGAAAAGACAGATATTTTACTGCAACTTCTGTGGCAAGCTGCTGGGGATTGGGAGAGGACTATACGAGTTTTCAAAAGGGGAAGGCTGAACAGAGTTATTAGGAAGCAGGTCTGTGGCCTGTGGATAGCTCCTTTTATACCATTTTTGTATAGATAATAATCAGATTTGTCTTAGCCCTATCTAATTCCTTCTGGTATTACTGAGCATAGCCTGCACAAACAAATTAATTTAGCTTTCAACAAAGAAAGTATGCATTTTCTGCTCAAGACAATATAGCACATATAAAATACTTATTAATTTCAATCTTTTATTCTTGCACAATAGAGACCATATTGAATCTAACAAAAAAGAAGGAAAACTAATCTAAAAGCCCATTAGCATCACAGGAGATGTTAACTGCAATGAGAATCTGCTCTGTAAGTGCTGGGAATCTGAACAAACTTGTTGTACAGTGTATGTTTTTGATGCTCATAGTAAGAGAAGGAATGGTTTTTGCTTTCTGAGCTTTACTAATATGAGTAATAACCTCCCTGCTTGTTAACCTAGATTCCCCAGCTTCCTAAAACACAAAGGAAAATCAAGTCACTGCCTCCAGCAGGAAGGGAATAGATGCAGAGCAACAAAATAGAACTGCAGAAATATTACAGATTATTGGGAGGTTGTGGGTGGCTATAACCTGTTGTGTACATACCATTTCTCTCCTGCCTACAACACTTCAAATACTTCTTGGGCTCATCCCTATGTGGTACTGAAAAAAGAGGTAAGAGTAAACAGCTTGGAAATGCCTACATACATACTGCATAGACAGGTATCCAGGAGGTGGTTTCTTGTTTCCTAGCATCCTTTCTTTTTTCCTCAGAGTGCTAAAAGATATTTAGTCCAATCTTACATATTGTGAGGATGTGATGCCCCCTCTCATAAGAGATACAGCTGAAACACAAAAGGCTCTCTAGTAAAATTGCAGCGAATTGTTAATGTTATATGCTTGCTGTAAAAGAAATGTCAGCATTTCTAATCCAAGTTCCCATATAACTCTACATTTTAAAATCAGCCAGTTGGTTGAAGGAACACAGTGTTTGTAACCCTTAAAGAGGAATGAATAATTAGTAGGAACTGTAGCAGATATGCCCACACACTGTTGGTAGTGAAGACAGACTGATTTGTATTAATTTGCTTTACACAGCAAAAAGTTCCTAAAAGCTTGGACAAGGCCATTTCCAAGCATTGCTTGTGCAGCAGAGCCCCTGTTGCCACAGGCAGGTATACACAAATGTGTTCTAGGACAACCCTGTTTGAGCAGGGAGATTGGACCAGATGATCCACTGTGATCCCTTCCAACCTTACCCCTTTGTGTAATTGTGTGAAACACCTGATCAAGAATGCCTTTGCTCCCCCTAAGCCTGCTTTTTAAACTGCACTAATGCTTCTATTACATTGGCCTCGTTCATTAGTTTTTATGTGGAGTAAATTCACAGTCAGTCTCCTGTTTGCCTTCAGCATTGATAACAGAGCCAAAGATGACATTCATGCCTAGTAAGGAGGCTGACAGAAGGTACTGTTAAAGACTTTTTTATACATTAAATGTACCAGCTAAACTTAGATGCTCAGTTACATGACTGAACAGACAAGTAAACACAATCTTGGGAAAAGCAAAATGGAACTTTCTAGCAAAGGACCAATTCTCCATCTGGCTATATCTCATGCTAATCCCAGATATAAATACATGAAGGGGAAAAAGCCGTTAAAGTGAGAAATAGCACCACTACTGTTAAACAGTGTCAAAGAACCCAGTCATGAAAAGTGCCTGAAGAGAAAAAATACCAAGGCACACATGGCAGAGCTGGAAGACAAGATGGAGTCCTGGACAGAGCAGTTGATGCCAACCATGTCTCATAACACTCCATTGAAGGACATAGGAGAGATTTACCAGGGAAGGTGGAAGTGGCTGACACTGTGAACATCCCTTACCTCTGCTCAGCATAGGTCTAAGACACAAAAGCAGGGCAATGAAAAAGAGACTTCCTTCTCACTTTAGTGCTTCCTACCACTTGTAGAGGTAGCAAAAACACTGAGCAACAATTATTTTCTAGGTATCATAAGATCATTCTTGTTTTCATTTGCATAGACTAAGGATATGCTACGCAGATATTGCTTGGACAAACTCTTAAGAGATCACACCTGTTTAAAAAAAAACAGGTTGAGGATATAAATTATTGAGAGAGAAAAAGGGAATGCAAGAAATACTCTGTTGTTGTAAATAACGAATTACACAAATCCATGTATGTACAGTCAGTAAGTTGACCTTAAAATGTCTGAAGAGAACCACATGCCATTTTGAAAGCCATGAATAACAGAATTGCCAGAAGGTACAATGCACACTTCCCCATGAAGGAAATGTACTAATGTTGCATTGATGCTATTTCTTGCTAATACTAACAGGACAATAATCTTCTACTAGGAGCTAATCAATTTACTTGTGCATAAAAGTCCATCCATCAGCACACATACAATAGCATACTCCATATGCTTGGATGCCCAGAGGAATTTTACAGTGTGGTTCTCCAACACAGCTGTATGAGCATCTGGCAGCCCAAATATAAGATTTATCTTGCCCAGTTTAAAATACAGATCCAGATTTGGCCAGGACCATCAGAGGACTTCAACAATGGGTTCAAAATAGAGATATACAGCTGTGCTGGAAAACAGTGATAAATTTGACATTACCTCATCAACAAATGAACCAAACCTTAACTTTTCAGAGTAAGCTGAACTAGCTCGAACTAAATGACCTCTTAAATCTGTGAAGCAGTCCTTGTGAAAATGTCAGAAATTTTACCCATCTCAATACTTTTGCATATTTTGGAAGAGTGTAGAACACCAGAACATAACAGCTGCAATGGCTTAAGAGACCTTTCAGATAATGCATACATAAGCCCACAGAAGCCCAGAGAAACATCTCTATGTAGGGTCATTCTGTGAAATGAGTGTCTGAAAGCTGAACATGTAATAGGAAGAAATATTACTCTCAGCTCAGATTTTCCATAAAATAACAATCCATGTATCCCAAATATGGGCGTTCTGAGAGGTTTCATCAAAAACTCTGAGACATGCAGAGCTCTTGTTCTAATTATTTCATCTTCCTTTTTTAACTGGTGAAGTGGGGGAGGAGGTAGAACTTGAAAATAAAGCACATGGTATTGACTGCATCACGACAAAAAAAAAAGGGCACTGCACTTTTTGGAAAACATTGAAGACTTCTAGAGTGTGCACTACACTGGAGAGAATAGTTAAAAAACAAAAAAAAAATCTAACAAACAACTCCACTACCAACAAAAGCCAAACCAGAATCATACCACTATTTGATAGTCAAGCCAGAAACTGCTCACTAGAAGCAAGGGATACAGAAGCAGAAATTACAAGATAAAAATACTTTAATCCATACCAAAAGTTTTGTAATAAGAATATTAACAGTTTTTAAAATATCCTAAATCAAATGTATGCATTTCTAAACCCAAATCCCGCTTAAACATTTGCTGCAAAAAGAACGTCTGAAGCGTGAGCTTTCAAAATTTAGAAAATTCAAGAGGTCTAAAGGTATTATCAGGTTGCTTACTTACACCTTTAACTTTACAATAATTTAACTTTTCATCCAGTTTCCCTAAACTACTTTTAAGTATGTCACAGGCAGCAAAGTCACCTACCTACTCTGAAGATCAAATCATCTTCAATGGGATTCTCTTTTCTTTTGCCAGTGCTATACATGCTCGCAGGTCTTTTCACAGCTTTCTGCTTCACATGACCACTGCCAGGAGATTTAACACGCCTCTTAACCCCTTCGGTGGTAGGGGACACATCTGCTGATCGGACCACTTTGAGTTTGAATGGGCTGCCCTTGATATGTTGATCATAAAGTCTCAGAGACAAAGTGAAATCCCCTTCTTTCTGAACAGTATATAAAAATTCATAAGTGCCATTTTTGTTGTCAAGTATTTCTCCATCCGCTACACTCCCATCAGGCGTGCTCAGTTCAGCAGTGAGGTAAGCGTTCCCGGATTTACAGAGCTCCCCATCCTTGTCCTTGGTTGTGATGGTAACAGACATGGGCTGTCCGATCACTGTCTGCCTCAGTCCCTCACCCGTGGCAACTGTTTCGGAGGCAACAGCATTGGTGGTTAAAATAGTACCCAGATTGTGAATGGACTTCTTCAGGCCTTCTGTTTCCACTATGAAGTCCAACTGATCATTTTCACGGGGCTGCAGTGGGAAGTCCCTCTCAGCCAGTTCATTCAGCTTGTCACTCATTTGCTTCTTCACCAGCAGCACTTCAGTTTCAGTGCCATGATTGAGGGCCTGGGCTGTAAAGTTGCTGCAACTTTTAATGCTTTCTTGTCCTTCAAGTAAGGTATCCAGCTGTGTCTGGAGGACCTGTGTGCATTACCAAACACCAGATTAGCATCACGTTACAAGAACTGTCCGAGGAAGATTTGGCATACTTTATAATTGAAGGCCTTTGTAGAAACCAAATCTATACAGCATTATTTTAGAGTTCAATTTAAACTTCCATTTTAGAAAAAGTACCACAGTGATCCACAACACATATTTAGAATATAATCCTGCAACAGAAAAAATGTACCCTGGTTTGGGTTTCAAGGCTTCACAGATCCACTGTCATACTAGACTGAATGTTTGCCCCACCTGTCTTGTCTCTTTTTCTTTTTTTTTTTAAAAAGAAAAAACACACAACAACAAATGTGAAAGTTCGAACCCTGCTCCATGTAACCCTCAGCAGTCACAGTTAATGAATAGTTACAGGGAACTGAGCTGTGTGCACAGAGGCAGAGATACTTTGGTTTCATCAGGCCCATTAAATAAGAGAGGCTGCAAGAAACTTCTTGAAACCATTTCTTCAGAGCTGAGGTGGGTTACTCCTCTCTGGAGATGGATAGGAAGGCACTCTCAAGACCTGTAGGTACATCCCTCCTGAGGAAAAGTGACTCCTGAACTAAATAAGTGAAGAAAAGAAAATTCTCCCCAGCATAAGCAGGGAAGTTGATTCCCTAGTTCCAGCAGGCAGGAAAGCAAAACATACAGAATAGGTTGTGGATATTGTAAAGACTTGGACTGAGTAGTCTGAAATTTTGGTGGGCAGCAAGTAGCTACTCTATATTTAAGACTCCAAAAGAGCTTATTTTACAGGGTCAGTTCTGGCCCTCAGTCTAAAATCCTTAAAACAGTATTGACCTCAAAATTATTAGGTGTGGGCTGGAAACAAGGCTAACTTTTTTTTTTTTAAAACCACTTTTGTAGTGATTTGGAAAAAGAATCTCTAAATTACAACAACCTAGTAGAAAAAATCCTGACAGGAAAACATTCCAGCTGCTCCCCCCACACTCTCCACTGATAAAATACCCAAACTAAAGTACCCAGTCACACACATGGTATGTTTTCCCTACAGACAACTAGGGCACAGACATTGTTGTGGATTAGAGAAGTTATTTTGTTGACCATCACTGCAAAGTAAATATTTTTGAAACATTTCAATTGATTCTAAAGTAAACTGAGAGACTGGGTGTATTTATAGCTATGAAATATTCTTCCCTTGCTGAGACACGCTATGTAACGATACTGCTTGCTAAGGGCACTTTTTTCTAAGTTTTACAAAGCTTTCAGCTTTTCATCCACTGGAGAAAATCCAGGGTCATGTGTTACTGATACAGGAAAGTGATAACAACACAACATTTTTTTGCAATCAGAACAGAATGAACAAATTTCAAGACTATACTGAAATTTCAAGTTATCTGTTTTTCTATGCATCCATAAACCTCTCAGGATTCAATACAAGGCACTTCTATTCTGCTTTGTCTTTATTCAAGGACATAAGTAGTTAAAGAGAGACCATAGCTAATAATGCCCCAGGATGACAAAACCCTATATGCTTGGGATAAGAAACCACAAACTGACAAGAAAAACAGCTTGCAGCTATGTTTTAAAACCAATATTCTCTCAAGATAGTTTTCTTTCATTACAAAGACAGAAAATATTAAATCCTAACATAAATATTATTTTAAATGTACTTAGAATATTTAGACAAGGCCTCTTTCAGTCCATTTGGTAACTGAAACTGAATTGCCAACTTTTTTTTAGTAAAGTGCAGCTCTTTCATTTTTGAAAAATACATCATCAGAATGATTGAAGATTTGGGTTTGAGTTATTTTGCAGGACTACTATTCATTCAAAAGTAAAATCCAATTTCAAATGCTTTTTTTAACACAAACAGGAGAGAAGCCTCTTTTACTGCTTATGTGCAGCTTTGCAAAAATTTGATTCTCTAATGCTCAGAATAGTTACTATTTTAAGTCCCTCTCAACAAGGTAATTGAACATCATATTCTATCTAGTGTAAACTTTGTACACAACCCAAGTGTATTTGTTTGCTAAGAAAGTAAGTTTTTGCCATATCTTTAATATATATAGATCCAAGTCCAAACTATTGATGCTAAAACTCCTCTGCTGCTGCTTAGCTCTGGAGATGACTAAATTCTGTGCCCCAATGGTTTTGGGCTCCCTCTGTTCCTAAAACTATACATCTTGTGCATATGCTAGAATTCTTCCATTTTCACAGGCTCAGCAGTTCAACACCTTCCTAGTGATCAAGCCTGTCCCTCCAACCTTAATTTGTTCCAACTGGTGACATCTAACATGCAATATGTTACCAAGTACTGGAAAGGAAAGCAGTGCTTTGAAGCAAAACAGGAAGCTCTACTCAGTTATTCAGGACAAATTGTTTGGCCTGTACCTTCATGGAGCCGCTCATATGATTGCAGCTCAAGAATACAGGCCTTCCTTTGGTGCACCTTTACTGTCATCTGCACATCTGCATGTTGGCTTTAAGCAGATGCCTGCTTAGTGTGTTGGCCATTTTAGATCCTACTCACAACCATTCACAAAGGACTACCTGCCCAGGCAGGGTCTGTATCCCATTAATAAGGCTGGGAACCAAAAAGTGAGGCTCTGCAGCACTTAATTTCATGAAAACAAAGGTCTTCTCTGGATCTCAGACACAATATGTCAAAGTGGCGTCCAGCATCATTCGTAAAAACCGGCTGATTAAATTAACAGCTTTTCATTGAAACAAAATATGGATCTTACTTTGTGTTTAAGGCCATAATTCACTTCCAGTTCCATGAGCAGCACACTCTTTCGCACATTTAAAGTCTTCTGGAGCTCATCAAAAGTGGAATGAATGTCATCTACAATGCTAGCCTTCTGGTTGGTTAACTGGTGTATTATTTCAGATATAAAATGAAGCGCTGAGTCGATCTCTGGAAGCCTGAGGGAGGAATTAAATTACAAAGATTGCTGTTTCAAAAGTCATTAAACACTGGCCCTTGCCTGGATATCTTTTGATGAAACCCTCTCATCAGCAGGCTGTCTTTAAACTCATTTCCCAGAAGTAAGTTCCTTTATTGTATAACCACACAGTGGGTCTGATCTCATAAAATCAGGATAAGCCATAGCCCTCCCTTGTGCAAATCCATTAGACTTTTGGCATTACCAAGAACGAGGCCTTGGATCCTCCATGCGTTATGTTACATGATATCTACTCCAGAAGATATAATTAGATCTACCTCACTGCCTTTTTTTTTTTTTTTTAAGACATTCCGCTACCATGTACTAGTCTTTTTAGCACCCAGCATTATTTATTTAGCTGTCATTAAATTCATGACTGGATAGTAGTTTTCTCCTTAACATTTTATGCCCCTTCTTTGGAGGACGCTTGCATTTCTAGTGGCCTCTGTTTTGTTAAAGACACATAGGAATCATTTGCTCTTTTCTCTAATCCCGCAGTACATCCCACTCAATGGATTTTTTTTGTGCTAGCCTCACTATGGCACCAGCACATTGAAACATCTACCCGTGTTAACAGAGGAAGCCAGTGATAGAACTGAAAATGGAAAATAATCAGTGGAGTCTCCATACCTTTTGTTGACAGCATCCAGCTGGACTTGGAGGGAAGCCTTGTGTTGCTCCACCACATCCTTGAGTGGTACCGTGGGATGCTCTGCATGTTCTCCCTCTGTGCACTCCCGGCACATAGCTGTCTCACAGGACTGGCAGTAAAACTCCATCACCTGGAAACGTGTACAGCTCTACATTCAAACATTGCAGCAGTAACGTAATTCAAAGCACATCTTACTGGGTCTTGAACTCATGTTACTGTCCAAGCTCTGAAAAAAAGCTTCTCTTTTTTTAGACACCAATAATTTACTGCCTAAAGGATGGTTGCTATTCTTACATATTTCATGTAAAAATCCTGGTTTAAATGCATTTTATTCTATCAGAAAGTGTCACAACAGCAGTCTGTGAACAATGCTGGACCTTCAATACTGGTGCTAACATCATCTTTATACTGTGTAATAGTAAGTTTTGGTGTCTCTCTTAAGTACTCTGTGAAACATCTCAAAAAACCAGGGCATTCGAGTACCCTCACTAACTCGATCCTCAGTCTTCCCAGAGGTTCTGCAAAAGAAAGAGGAAACTTAGGCTGGTTTTCATAACAGAACCACTGGTAGAACAAAACCATGATGGGGCTCAGGAAACAGCATGTTTATTTGCTAGAGGAAAGCACCCTAAATGAACCAACTTGCCTCAGGGAAAAATCTCCATATCCCATTGCTAATCCCTTAAAACCATCAAAACCTCATATCTGAGATTATAATAGGAGTGCTGATCTACACTTGAAAGAGGAGGAGACTGTTTCAACCTGTTATGTTCCCAGTAAGATGCTGTCTAGAGATAAAAATAGATCTTTAAATGTAATAGGTACCCCAAATTCTGAATATATTCATGAAGGGAAAGAAAAAGTGCTGTACCCAAAATCATAAATTAGTCAAAATAATGCGCATATATGCAAATTCAGCCTGAGACTTCCTTTTACAGCTTGGGCACAAAGCATTTTAGGCTTATTAAAAGGATATAAGGAAGCTTGTAGTATATGCTTCAAAGCAGGACCTTGGCAGCTATTTTGCATTCAGAACATAGCATCAGAATTTTGAATAATTTGGCTGCTGTGGTTCTGGCACATCTCGCACAAGAGAGTTGTGCTGGCAATGTTGGTTGACAGCGAGATGGTTGTGTAGAACCAGCTGTTTTCAGGTGAGCAGAGCAAACTAACAGCACAGTGCAAAGTAGCTGGCTGCTCCAAGGCATTGTTTGAATTAAGGAGGGGGAAGCAAGAACCATGATTTGCACGTGGCTATCAGCATTAATGGGGATTTTCCTCTGTTAAGCTCCTTTCCATCTTATTCCCATTCTTCCCTCTTATCTCAATTCACAAGATATGGGATTCAAATGCAATGAGGGTTTAGTAATTTGGCCATTTGTGTAAGCCTCTTCAGATAAAATTTAGAAGTTGCTCCAAATAACTTGTGTAACATCAAATATATGAGCAAGGGGGAAATAAAAGTAGGACTTCTAAACCATGACAACTCTCATGAACACCACTCCAGTCACTGTGAATTTAACAGTCTCATGGTAGCAAGACCCCCTGAGGCCTGATAGTTACTTTGGTAGGCACTGTGATGTGATGCCTTCTTACAGTGCATAGAGAAAATGAGTTAAACAGAATTCAGGATTTACATTCTCTTCAAAGGCTTCAAAAATTTGCAACCAGAAACAACCAAAGAAAGAATATTTTATTAGGAAATGCTGAAGTCTTTTTATATAGCAAAAAAAATTAATTTATTTTGAATGAGCGTCCAACATCCATCTTTCTGGTTCTTCATAATTTAATACTTAGGCTCAGGATATTTTAAGCCTTTTATTTATTCAATATTTTTACCTTTGGATACAGTGATTAGAATAATTTAATATTTCTGTTTCCTATCGAACACCCCATAGTAAACATCATTATATTTGCAGTCACATATATCAGGAAGAAAGCATTTCATTAGCATAATAGAAGTATAGCCTAAACAAATTTCTTCCTCTTTATTCAAGCCCCAGAGAAACATATATGGTAATATGGTAACAGGCAGACCACAAAGACCTAATGCGTATGTCTGCATAGAGATAGTTGCCTTTGCCTCAAATTCCGAATGTTTTGAGAGAAGCAGCTTTCATTTCCCACTAGAATTTTTGCAATGTGCCGTAGCTTAAGGAGAAGGAAAAACCTAATATTAATACACTTCAGGCTTAAAGTGTCTAGATAAGCTGATTTGTTAAAATTTTTCCTAGCGTTTCTTAATTGGGTAAGTCTAATGTCCTACTACAGACAGACATGACTTTTCATCTCTCCCCTCCATGCCCAACATGGGCATCACAATTTGTGACATTCCCAGAAAGCTTTTCATTATAGCAGTTTTGCTTTATGAAATGTCTCAAAAAATTACATTTGCCTGAACCTCTCCTTTCCCAGCTGAAGAGAGCTCTTGGGCAGGATATACTATGGTATCTAACACCAGCTTCAGCTGTATTTCCACTGAATTCAATGAGAACATTCCCATCAGCTGTAATGACATATGAATTAATACCCACTGGTTCTGAAATCCCATCCACTAACTCCCACCTGAAACCAGACTAGCATATTTCAGCACAATGATGTAACAGGAGACCCATGGATATCTTCACTACTGTAATCAAACTGAATTTACAGAAAATTTTAAATTTGCATAACCAAGGATGCAAGTACTTCTGAATTAGATTACACAAAGCTAAGATACAAGTAATTCCAGCCCTTCAAAGTTCAGGTCTTGAAGAAAAGGCTCTCACCACTCACAAACCCCTCTTCTCTAAAATCACGTTGCTCATCCTCTGCTTTCTATTTGTTTGAATTAAAAGAGCAGACTAGAGAAAATGGATGAGTCAGCTCTGTGCCACCTGCCTTCCTCATCTCACACACACACTTAATTCCCATGTCTCAGGACTAGTGTGTACCTTAGATTTTTATATTTTGGCTTTTAGAGGAATATAAGCTTGAATCACCTGAGGGTACTTCTGAGATATCTGATAAAATTTAGAATGTGGGAGTTTGTTCTGCCTAGTCACAGTTTTTGCCTTACCCATGCTGTAAACCTGAAAACTTTAAGCAAATTTTTGGATTAGTTTTGTAAGACTGTCATGACTTAAACAACATGCTTACATAGAAGTGAACCATCCAAACCCCTTGTATGACCTTCCAATTTGTATATGATTGTACACTACTGCTTTCTAACTGTATTAAAGATTCCCTGTGAGACAGAACAAAATTTTGCCAGCAGTGAGTTCAGTTTATTAGTTCTAATGCTCGTTAAGAGTCTAACTCTCATATTCTGCATTTTTTATTTGACCTCAACAACACACAGAATATTGCAGTGTATGGAAAAAATTTGGATTACAGTTTAATGGGATACACAAGTTAAGTGACATGGTGGGAAGTACAGAGGTGAGAAGAAAAAGCAAGGGTTTAAAAGGTATGATATGAAGCCCCTTCATTGGAATATCAAGGAAAGGTGCTTTTTTATTTTTCTAAGAGAAGCATACAGGCAGTAAGCAACACCTGCACAAGTTCAGGAAGTGTTTTTCTAGAGAAGATCTTATGCCTGTCAAGTTGTCAAGCTATACTGTGATCTTTTGAGAAAAAGCTAGTCAGAGCTAAGTCATAGTCTCTTGTTACAAGCATTTAATACTGTGTATCATCTCTTATTACACTCGATAGGCAGAAAATATATTGCCCCTGTAAAAGCATGGATTCTCGACCCTGGGCTGGTTTTCACTTCAAATTCAAATAAAGCCCAAGCATGGACTTTTGAGGATGGGTGAGTGCAGAGAGGCTACACCACTTGCTACATACTATGAAGTAATGGAGCTAGAATTTCATAGCACCCCCTGTCCTGGCTACTCTACCTGCCCCTAAATGATTACAGATCAATGTTACCAATCCAGGATGCTTATACACAACAAGACCTGCAGATGTTAAGCAGCTGAGAATAAAGTCAATCTTATTTTAATATGTAGGTAGAAGATAAGAATCTTCTGGTAGGTTCAGAAGTTCCACATGTGCTTAAATTACTCCAATTTAGCAAGAACATACATTTGTGCTCTGTGTTGGGTCAATATGAGGAAGCATTCATTTATACTTCAAGCACAGGAAACCATCTCTCATGTTAAGGTACTAGAAGCTAAGTTTAGTTTTTCATAAGAACACACAGAACAAAGATGCCACAACAGAGGATGGGAAGATGTGCACAAAAGGAACAGAATACACATCCATGTACGGAAAATAGAGGTGATGGGAATAAGAGACCAACTGGAAGGGAAAATATCTAATCTACATCGCCTGAGGAAGGCTAAGTTACAAGTGGACAGGCAAGCCAATAAGAAAGTATCTGTGCATCAGTTTCTATCTGATCTTAATCAAAGAGATTTAAATCCAGCATGGCTGAAATGATTGAAAAAACTTGTTTAAACAGAAACTTATTTCCAAGCTAATGCGAAGAAAATCTGGTAATATTTAAAAGAAATATACTTGATGCAAATAGTACAAATACAATGGGTCTGACCCTACCCCAAGCAATATGTAAAAATTAATGGAGGGAGTATTCTATGCAGAATGACTGGTGGTTCTGTGAAGGCATTCTCCGCCAGCTACCAGCTCAATCCTCTTCCACTTCCTGAAGCCCCCAGTAAAGCTACTAGCAGGCAGGCACGTAGAATCATAGAATACCCTGAGCTGGAAGGGACCCACAAGGATAATCAAAGTCCAACTCCTGGCCCTGCACAGGATAGCCCCAAGAGTCACACCATCTGCCTGAGAGCATTGTCCAAATGCTTCTTGAACTCTGTCAGGCTTGGGGCTGTGACCACTTCTGTGGAGAGCCTGTTCCAGTGCCCAACCACCCTCTGGGAGAACCATTTCCTAAGATCTAACTTACTTGCCATGCAGTGCGCTCGCGTTCTGTACCTGTGAAGTCAGCAAAATCCCATTTCCTCAGTGAGGCCTAAGGTGCCCAGCACCTTGCCCCATGCACTCTGCCCTTCAGCCAGACACACCTGGCCAGCCTCAAGCAGCTCTCCCAAAGCTCACCTCAGCTCCTCCCATCACAAGGACTAATGTGTGCACTTTAGCTTTTCACTTCCTAGATCCACAAAGCTTTAAATTGGAGTCATCCCCAGCCTATTTCCAATTCCTATCTCCCAGATACTTACTGAAGAAAGAAGATATCATCATCACACCATCACACACTACTCAGCTTCCTAAAAGCCATGCTGTGTTTCAAGGCAAGCCAAGTAAGTTTGGTTTAGAGGACTTACAAATCCCCCTTTCCCTAGAAAGAAGTTGTCAGAGAGGTATAAGGTGGCATATTTTTAATTGTTGGCAAACCATTTTTTTCTAAGTGCATCCAAAGAATAATCAGCTGATAATTTAAAATGAAAAATGAGTAACACCTTAATTTTGACTTTTTTCTGCATTTCACAAAAATGGCTTCTATCACAATGGCTATGTCAGAAAAGAACTATGAATCACTTTAAATAGAGCCAATAAAATGCAAATAAAAACTAGGAATTTATTAATCAGTAACCATTACACAAACATAGCTATAGTACACATTAAAAAAAGTTACATCAGTTATTCATTAACCAGAGTGTACAGTAGATCAGTTATACAAGTCCACCTAATTCCAACAGGTCAGCAAAGGAGAGGAAACTGAGCTATTCCTCTGCTACAGTAATCATTACCTCTCAGCTGAATTATTCCTATACAACTGATATACCAACACTGAGCATCAAATAAATTCCCTTGAAAGTTGTCTTTAACTACTGGTACATATTTCTTAGCTTGCATAGAAGCACAGTATTCAGTTTGCAACACAGCACTGCTGAGCTTCATAACATGGTCTACTTACATGTTTGCATAAGCCTGGCTATGAATCAGGAACCCATATACCTACCATGAATTCACAAAGGTTAACACTGAAAATTGTGAAGTAAGCAGAGTTAGAGCTGTTATTGCAGCAATCTGTGAATACTTACTTAGCTGGGGGTACTCGCCAATGAATACACTGATGCGACTTGAGGATGTATGTGGGGACACGCAAGGTAAAAAGAGTAGGTGGAGGGGAAAAACAAAGCAGCCTCAAAGGACTGATACATGAGATGCACAAAATACAGCAGATAAATAGAAGCATTCTGTTACAAGCATGTGCTGACCCAAAGCATCCTAAACTAGGGATCACTTTTATTTGACTCCACATTATTATGTTCACATACCTTTTGGTGCTAAGTGTGCAGGTCAGTTAAGCTTTAAGGTCCCTGTTACATATTGTCTAAAGACACAGGTCCCCCCAGCAATATTTGATGCTACAAGTAAGAGAGCTAGAGAAACCCAACCCAAAGACGTAAAGGCATAAAGTTCAGTGCTTGCAGGACAACAATGTGCTAAAATACAGTATCATCCCAGATGACTGGTAAGATGAAACAATATCCTGACTACTTTAAGATGTTCCACAAAGAGCATTTGTGTTAATTTGAAGAATCATTTTTTTGTTGGCTTATTATAAAATCAAAGAATTAGCATGATTCCACTTCCCCTGCTACCTTTTTAGAACTAAATATCCATGAAACCCAGAAAAGTCAACAGATAGCAATATCTGTACATACCACAGAAGGTTGTCTCACTTACATTTCCATCATGATTGGGGCAGGAAAGTGGTTTGCCTGCAGCAACAGCAGTGACAGTCTCCAAGATGGAGGACTCCTCAATGCTGTTGTCCGGTGTTCGTTGCAGGACATCCATCAGGTTGGTAATAAAGAAGTTGTTCTGGAGTGCAGAAACTCCTTTCTCTGGCAGAATGGAAGTCTGGCGGCACACGGGGCAAGAAAGGGTTAAGCTATGGGCTGGAATGTAATTCTGTAAACACCTGTGGGGAAGGGAGGTGGAAAAGGAGAGAAAGTAAAAGTATCATCAAAGAGGAAAAAACCACCTTCAAAGTTTCAGTTAAAGAACGAGTTTGATATAGTGCTACCCCTAATTATAACAGCAAAGGTGCATCAACAGGCTTCAGAAGTAGAAGTGGTTATGAGGAATATTTTTTTCCTTTAAACCATTTTTTCCTCTGCCACATGGAAAAAGGTTCAATAAGCTGATATAATTCTAAGAGTTATATGCCTTTTTTAGAGATTTTCATGTGGCTGATCCATGCCTCCAGACATCTACTGCATCCTGCTCACAGAACAGTAAAAATGATAAACTATCAGATAAATGTTGACAGACATGAAGTTGCATCAAGTATTTGAGTCTGTATCTTTAACTGACTAACCAGTGTTTGATCCTTGTCTTTCCAACAGAATCTCCGTTATTAACTTGTATTTGTGGGTTTAGTGTTTCAGAGGTAAAACATGGTCCCAATAAAACCAACAGAATTTTTTTCATTTATTTCAATTAGGAAAGTTATTTGGCAGCTAGCCAGAATCAACAGAGCTTTCTTTACTACATAGGGGAGTACATCAGAGGTTATCACAGTTTATATTAAGAGGAGTTTGAGGAGATTGTTGTTTCTGTTTGATTTGGGGGAGGTGGGGCTGGTGTTGGGATTTTTTTTTTTAAATAAATTTCACGGAATATAAATCTGACACAAAAGTTCTGCAATCAACAATATGCAGCAGACTGGCCTAGGTGTCAGTTAATGCCACTTTGTGTTGGAGAATTTCTTGCAGAAAATGGACATGTGAGCGACCTCAGTGCTCTGGATGGAGTTATGCTGCGAGGCCTTTAAGACTGCAGTGAAAAGCTATTTTTAAGAAGCCTCCATGGAGATCAACAAGGAGAGGAGTATAAACTTACAGAAGCTGCAGCAGAAGATTGAAAAACAGTGGCCGCAGAGAGAGATCATGAGGACTTTATTTTACACCAGTAGAGTTGTGTGTTATTCACATTAACCAGTCACGGGGTGGTTTGCAGTGTGTGTGGTGTGTGTGCTATCTGGGTTATTTAAGGGGTGTTTTCACAACAATAAACGGCATTGCATGGATCATACTGGTCATCTAGTGGTGTCCACGAGTTTCCCTCACAATAATTTTGGGCCTTGAAAATGAACTTAACATCTACTGGGTATGCAACTATCTGTTGCAGGCATTATACTATAACTCAGTATAGTCCTGTAAGCAGAGGAAGCTTTGCAGAATGCAGTTCTTAAGGGAAGCAGTGCTACACAAAATTCCTCATGAGATGCCAACTGAGAAAGTGTGACCTCATACAGCTCCACACTTCTTATCCATTTCCAAGGGCTTTAATTGCACCACTCTCCATGTTCCCTTGGCAGCTCTCCTCCCGATACCCCAGTAAGGGCTCTGTGAAAGGAAAGCTTAGGCTTTGCACATCAGCAGTACACTGGAAGAGTTCTTCCAGCCTCTCTCCATAACCAGATCAACATAAGAGGATTACGGTGAAAACCAGAAGCTGACCTTAGGTTTTACACATGAACTGATGTGGTGAAACTTAACACATGATGGTGAAAATCTTGCCTCCACTGACTTCAGTGAGAGTTTCACTATTGCCTTCTGTAATGCCAGGATATCCTGCTCTTCTACAAAAAGACCAGTTCATCTGATGCACTCAGAGATCCACAATTTTTCTTGCACCCTGTGCACACCACATACCATTTATTAAAATTCTCCCACCATTCAGTATATAATTCAAAGAGTTCCATCCCATCATCAGATAAAGAACTCTAGCCACTAATTCTTTTGCTAACTTTCCTGCAGATGTGGTGTTTTCTCCACCATTTGATGGACAATACAACACTGAAGTATCACTATGCATATTCAGTTCATTCATCTGAACACAGTAAAAAGCAGGTTGCTGTTTTATCACATCTCTTTTCAGAGAGTTCTTCCACTTCAATCAACCAAGCTGCAGAATAATGAAGACATTTAATCACAGGTTATTAATAATGTATATATCATGTCTAACACTTGGACATTAAAGGATGGGATAATTATTTCTCAGCTTAGTAAATCAACAAAGAACACTTTTATTGTTTCTAATTATAGGCTAATCAGGGTAAATATGAGACCATTAACTTGAGGTCCAAATTCTGGCTTTCATGTTGTTGCAACTGTATTCATTAGTTTAATTGGATTTACTTTTTGTTTTCTCTCACATAATGGGAATGTATTCCAAATATTTCACTGCTGTCTCTTCTTCCTACCTGACACAAATTTCTTTTTCTACACCCCTGCCTCTCCAGTGTTCCCAGACTTTATCGTGCCTGAGCATGTCCTTTACAAATAAAAAATCTCCATGCACTAAAGGATGCCGTGTTCCATACTTGCTGCATGACACAAATATCAAGTTACCAGCATGAGGGAAGGACTTACCTCTCACAGAAAGTATGCAGGCAGGGAAGTACTTTGGGGTTCTTGTAACGGTCCAGGCATATGCTGCAAATCAGAAACTGCTTGTCAATCTGACGGACCACAGGACTTGGGATGTTGGAGCCTTCACTGGCCATCCTAGACCACTGACATATGGGTCCTGTTCCCTTCTACCCTGCACACTGCTGGATCAGGGTGGCGAAAAAAAGAGAAGAAAAATGGCTTATAAACTCCATGAAATAAAAAAAATCAATCACTAATTCACTTGTGCTTCATCCTTATGCAGGAATTCATATTTCCATATAAAACCAAAGCAGTAAAGAATTAAACTTCTAAAATAGTTTATCACTGATGAGAGCCTGGGAAACAGGTCACCAAGTCTACAACACTTCTCTGTGAGCAGACATACTGGAAAGGCTTGCTGCCTCTGGACCGAAAGAGTTACAGGAATCTCTGGTTTTAAAGAAATACCATGATAAAAACAGTCTTGTGCCAGTAGGTTCATCCAGTGCTAACAAACATTGGATTTTTTACATCGACAGTACTGCTGGCAAAAAGCTTAAACTGGAACCGCACCAGCCAATCAAATGACTGCATCACAGTGTGAAAATGGTTCACCTAACAATTTGTTTCCCTTATCAGTGCCGGTATTGCCAAAAACGTGGTAAGTCTGGACTCCAGAAAACCCCCAAGGAGGAAGTTCCAGAACCAGACAGCCCCTGGGAAGAGAATGCTCAAATTCTGCATCAGCAACAAGAGTGAGGTAGGTGAAATGCAAATCCTCACAATAAAAGAAACAGAGCAAAGAAGAGGCAACTGATAGCTGCTGAGAATCAGCAAAGTTAAGGTGAACGATACATGAAATACATCCAAATTATAAATGCAAGAAAAATGTCATTATATGCAGAAGTGGTAGTAAGAATCATGTTTCTAGGACTGAAGACTCTTCATAACCAGGCATAAAAAGCATGAAATAAAAGGGTAAGAATAAGTCTACTGACTGACACAATTAAAAGTGCAGGTTAAAGAGACGCCAGCAGACTTGGAACACCTCCTGTCCTGGAACAAGACACAGGAGAGAAAACCTTAATTTCTTTTCAGCTGGAGGTACAGATGATAGCCAACAGAATTCATACATGGAAAGAGAAGACAGGAGGAAAAGGAAGGAAGCAACCTTAGAGAACTGCCTTCTAAAATAGTTTAGAAAACCTGGCATGCAGAGGCCCTGGCAGGGTGGCCCAGCTAGAACTCTTCTCCATCAGTGTTTCCAGTGGGCTAGAGCACTGGGAGGCTCAGGCTCACTCTCTGGGGAGCTGCTTGCAGCACCAGGGTCTGCCAGTCCTCCCACACCCACAGCCGAGCAGGGGCTCCTCTTCTCTGCACGCAGCACACCCAGCTGGGCTTCTTCACTGCAGGTACACTCCTGAGGGTCTAACTTTTTCCCTAAACAATTTCTACCCCTTTTTAGTCACCCATTTCAGACAATTTGACATCTAGCTTGAGGGCAGTTAAGACTTTCCAAGGAAGAAATAACAAGCCCTCTGCTTCCACACTGATCACGCTCATTCAAAGGTCACTCAGCTCCACAATTATGTGCATGACCTGTGTAGCATTTTATGATCAGTGTTACATCAGATCGTCTTCCTGTACTTGAATGCACAGCACACTAATCTGTCAGAGCTGAACCCATGCTGTTCTTCCTGAGCTGTGTATTTAGCCATACTGTTATGGTGTACTTACTGCATTGAGCAAGTGGTTATTTCTAGGATAATGACAGTGATTACGGATCATGCTGTACTGATTTCCCTGATAACAGATTCCTGGGGCACCGCCTCTGTGCTAGCAAATACAGCAGAATAAAGATATTCACAATCAAAATACCCAAGAGCAGTAACTGACATTTAATTCAATGGAAGACAGTTATGGCAGGCACTTTTCTTTCCTTTTTTTTCTCCAGGAAAGGGGAAACTGCAATGGTAAAAATTGTTTTAATACTCATAAAATATGAGTTCATGACCGAAAAATGCATGATTTCAGGACTGATAATATTTTCATGTCCTTTTAAATAATTTTTTCATAATTTAAAAAAAATTCTTTCCCCATAGTAAGATAAAATGTGAAGATTAATTTTTTTTTTCTATTTAAATGCCATAAATCACACACAATAAACCTTAGGAGATCAATCAGGAAACCGTGTCAAACCATGTTTTAAAAGCTTGAGTTAAGGATGGCTTTGCAAGGCATGGAACCAAAATATCTAGCTTTTACAAAACAGAGTAGAAAGAGCAGACAATCAGATACACATTAATGTATTCATATACTTGGCAGCATAACACATGGAACATCAGTGATGTGTTTCAAAAGAAATCCATTTCACCACTGCCACAGCTGTGTTTGCCTCTCACTCTCCCTCCCCAAACGTTAGGGACAGGGATCCAAACAAAACAGGGAAGATAATCAGAAGCAGGAAGACTTCTTATCAGAAGCACAATTTCCAAATTGGACACATGAACAGTATAAATTTTTTATTATAGACTGAACACAGACTACTGGGAAAAACCCTGCACTTAAGATATGAAAGAATAACTCTCTAGTGAATGCTGCCTGTCATTTAACAGAAGAAAGTTCTCTATCAACTAGGTATTTTCTGTATTTCATCTTTCACTTATCAAGTAGAGCTACACCAGCAAACAGTGCTTATACAAGAAAAATAACTGGTGACAGAAAAAATTAATATTGATTTCATCTGATCTTTCTCTTAGTTTTTCACATTCCCCCAATCTCACTGCAAAATTGAGTAATTCTTAACTCATGCCAGCCACTTTATTTTTCAAATGTTCATGCTTAAAGCTTTGTCAATGAAAGAAACCATTAAAGATTCAGAAATAAAGTGCTTTTAATATTCTATGTTTTGTCTGAAACGCAGCAGGCCATGATTGTCATTTATCCCCTGTGCTTACATAAATGAGGTTTAAAACATGCACTTGGAAATAGAATTTCATCAGTACATTTCAAACTTTGCCCACTACCTAGTACAAAAACTTCTTACACAAGTGGTTCATTTAAAAAAAATTTTTGAGGATGGGATTTGCAGGATTCTGCAACTTCTCTGAACAAACTCCACCTTCGATGCAATTTTGATGATGTAACTATGAGAAGGAGGATTTTGCCTATTGACTTAATGACAATAACTGTACGATCTGACTATTCAAGGAGAAATGGGAAATTTTAGACAATGCCTTCAAATTTCACCACAGTATTTTTTCCAATTTACTATGTTTGCAGCAGTGCCTCAAAACAGCAACTTAAGTTTCAGATGCATTAGCAGTGGGAGATTTTGCAAAGAAATATTAGCTTTACAAGAAAAATGCTGGTTTTTTGTAGTAGCATCTTCTGAGCCAAGAAACTGCCAGAGCGCTTTTCAGAGGTTCATTGTGTCTTCCAATCTAATAAAGAGCAGCTGAAGCACGAGCTTTGAAAACAAGTCTATCACCTCCAGTTACACTTCATAATTTAAACATGCAAAGCCAAAGGTTTATGAAACATTGCACCAAAGGACATAACTCCCCACCCGTTTATCTATAGGACACACACACTCAAAACCCAGTTCAGGTTTGCTAAATCAAGTGGAGGAAAGCGTTCTGAAATACACACCCTTTGTCACCCTTTAGAGGTTCAAGGATTGCTACCTTCCCAGCCAGTCCAAAAATAACACTGTTCTTTTTCCTTCTGCTTGGAGAAACGACTATCAATTTTCATTCAAAATATACTATACAGCAAAGAAAGAAGAAAACAATGCCTCTCTAAGCTAGTGCAAAGCCTTGCCCCCCTCTGCATGCATGCCTTTAGGGTGCGGCCCTACCCATATGAAAGGAACTTCCTATGCCATTAGAAAAGAATGAAAAGAAAAACCATATTAGGTACAGCAAATAACAGTTCCAGAAGAGTTGTTTCAGGTAAATAGAGACATACAATATGAAAGTGCACCCATCCTACTGGTATCTTCAAATGAGCTGTGGAATTCCTGAACAGTTACCAAAATTCTGTATTATTTTCCATGGCCTGGCCAAGAAAAGACATTAGGGAAACTTACAACTGTTCAGTTCCCAGGATTTTATTCTTAAAAGAGTAGAATTGTGTGTTACCGATATGCTGCTATCACTGAAATGCACCTAGCCAGAGCTGCAACTAGTCTGGAAGTACAGCATGAGGAGAATAAATTGCTTGCAGCTTGTTCATCCTCTTCTTATCAATGGTATTCACAACCCAGAGGGTCTATTCATGTATTATGAATGAATAGGTTTCCAATAGCAACGTTTCCAAAGGAACAGTTAGGCCTCCAGAGCAGTAAGAATGGGTGGGGAACCTCAATAATGTAGCTTCAAGGACTGGGAGAGCTGGGGCTTAAAAGTCCTTAAAACAGATATATCACCTGTCCACAGTCTTTAGGAATAAAGAACAGATTCAAGCCATTTCTAGCACCAGCCTCAAAATTAGCCAATACAGAACACACTGAGCAAATTAATAATCATAACCACCACACAATACACTTGTGTAAAAAGGCTCGATAAGCTAAATTTGCATTCCTCTCTCTCCCACTTGCAATCAGCTTAGTGCCTTGTTTAAAACACAGCAACCCTCTTCATTCTTACAGCATGCAGTAGCATAATGAACAATCGGGGGGCCAAAACAGAGGGAGCAACCCAGAAGCACCCACCAGGAATAACACTGAGCAAACTTGAGCATTTCAG
This sequence comes from Grallaria varia, assembly GCA_013396735.1. Lineage (NCBI taxonomy): Eukaryota > Metazoa > Chordata > Aves > Passeriformes > Formicariidae > Grallaria > Grallaria varia. The sequence continues at coordinate 765,062 of VWZG01026172.1, read as the reverse complement.
ACCTACCCATCTTTGTAGAAAAATAGCTTAATCAGTGCAGTGCTGAGGATAAAATCCTTGCAGGGACGGAGCTGCAGTTCCGCAGTAATCCAAACGAACAAACCATCATCTGTCAATATTTCAAGCCTCACGCGTAAAACTGTTTAAGAATCCCTATCACAGCATAGTCATTATTAGATGCACAACAGATTTTGTGCTCTAAGGAATGACACTCCATTCCACGAAGAGGACAGGTGGAAAGAAAAATGGAAGAATAAGAGGAGGCCCAGTGAAGTCGTCATGAATTTTTTTTTCCCCTGGGTCATTTACAAGTGGGAGACCCCTTCAGGATTCAGACCAATCAATCTTTATTTAGCACATCTTTTTCTCACTCAGCCTGTGTAGAAAGACTGCAGCAAATGGTGCAAGGGATTGTGGGATGGGGATGCAGCAGAGAGCTGCAACCAGATTCGCTGGGTTATTTTTTTTTCCTCCCTACTCAGCAATCAGCTGTTCCGAGACTCTGCGCAGGGCCATTGAATTTGGTCACCAGAATGTTATTACAGGATTAGCAGGCGGAGACAGCTACCACTGTGCATCTGGCATGTCAATGCAGCTAAGAAATACATATGCAAATATTACTCACAAATCGGAAAAAGGATTTAACTCTGAAGAGGAGAGTAAATATTACGTAACATCTATTACCAGGAGTGTTGCCACAGATGAAACGAAAGTACTTTCTTTTATAAAGAAGACAAAGTTTAACACTCAGTGATTCCACCCTGATTTTTCCAGGATTCACAGTATTTCTTGGAATGTAATTCTTCCCTGTTCCAGCTTTCAGCAGCAACAAAAGACCCTACAAATGCTCTTTGTCTCTCCAGATGTTTACAGCAGAAGCAAAGATCCTCTTCAGAAAGCTGTGCTACTGACACACAAACCAACAGCAGCTTCTTCTACTACAGAGCCACTTATTTGACCTGACTCAGACTCAAGTCAAATATTCAAGTCAGCAATTAGTAAATTCATATTCAAGGAATGTGAGAGTCAAAGCTAACACACTGTTCAACTTTTCTACAAACATTAATGCAAAGGTGTATTCTCATAGTCAATCTATTTGCTTGCTTAAAATTTTTTTGAAATCACAGAGCAACTCTTGATTTAACTAGGCTGTTACCAAAGCGATCAAAAAGAAATTTGGTGCCTGCTATTTTTCAGCTATGCAGAGAAGGTTGTTTAAAAGATGCTCGTGAATACACAGACGCTGAAGTAAAGCAACACAGAATTACTTCGTCTTCCAGTATAACAGCTGGTGGGTTGCAGACAAGGTAGTATTTGCATCTCTAAATACAGTGTATCTTTTCTTTTGAAAAAAACCCCAAATCATATGCAAGTATTTCAACTAACTGAGGCTAACAAAGCTTCCTAGAAATAAAAGGACACAAAGCTCCATTTGCATCAAGAAGAAAACATGTGCGGCTTAAATACTGTCTGACTTAATTAGGGCACATGTAGTTATTTAAGAAGTTTAAAATGTTGTCCTAAGCTCTTTAAGCACAGTTTCCAGAATATAGTATTTATTCCATTCTCGAATTGATGAGGTAAATAGTATTAATAATCATTTAGCATGACTGAAATGTAATCTAAATTCCTGTTAAAAATACAAATTCTGCATACATCTTTTACTTTCCACTTTAGCCAGTCTGGTTTTATGCATCAGGCAGATCCAGCCTGGTTTCCCTGGACAATGCCCATAGGGTGAAAGCATGTTGTAATCCAGTTTATAACCTGAAATGAAACATCAGGCAGCGTGCGTGCATGTGTTAGGATTTGGGGTGCTTGTGCCAAAATACTGCTCCTGTGACTCCTTTAACATGTGCTGAACTTGATCAAAGTGAGAGAACAAGGTATGTTTCGTTTTAGCTCCCACATTTAGGAGTGGCAAGCATCTGCACAGCAGGATTCACAGTTTAAAAAAAGGCCAGAGATTTCAGGCACGTTTTTGGAGAGGTGTTTCTTCAAGGATTTTTTTGTTTTCTTTTTAAACTGCCTAGAGAATCCCTATTCCAAAGAGCAAGCAGCATTTTTCACTCCCACAACAAGGAGATCCAAAGGCGCTTTTTTCCCACCACTGGAACAAAGACACACTTGAAACAAAAAAAATCAAGAGAGCAAATTCAGGAGTGGCACCCCCCAGAACTGAAATGGAAGACTCCTGGACAAAAGCACACAGATATCACTTAGCTGCTTGCTCTCCCTAGCTCATTTCAAGCATCAAAGTTACGTACACTAAAACAGAACGACAATTATTACTCAGATTACTATCTCCATTTACAGTGAGTAGTAAGGACTACATACCCCTTGAAACAGAACCAAGCCCATAACATACCTCATGGTCAAAGGAGACTGCAGGAGTCACAGCTGCAGCCACTTTCACAGGGATCTACACCTCCAAATGAGAGATTGCTTCGAAGTGCTGTTCTCTTATAATTAACTCTGAGAAGTTGCCTGCTGACAATGAGCTGATACTCCACAAATAATCCTGCTTCTTCAACAAGACAAAAAGATGCTACTGTGTCAAGGAAAATGAGACAAAAGGCATAGCAATTCTCCTGAAATTTTTCTTGTTACATGTTGATATGTGGGTTTCTTCTCCCTAGTGAAGAGGAAATGGATTTGTAGCTCTGTGAACAATCTTGCACTTTACCCCCATAGCCATTACAACCAGACTCAAATAGGTTTATTGTATGTGTATATCTTTTGTGTTGGGAGATGGAAGTGGGGCTGGTCATTGTGTGCTTGGTTTTGTTTGTTGTCTTTTCATTTTCAATAAAAAAATAACAGGCTACTTTCCCTCATAGATTTGCTGCACTCACTGTTGCTGCTGACTTATCTGTGTCACTGTTGACTAGTGAAGTAAGTTCTGGAGAAGAAAATACATAGTACGTGCCATCTTCGTAGAGCCATGGAAGAGTGATCTAGCTCCTGTTGTCATCCCCTGTAAATGTCCTAGTTTTTGAATAATTTATTCTTTTCCCTGTTCCAAACACAACCTGATTCATATTCTCAGGGAGCTCATAAATAGTAAGCTACAAAAGACCTCACAGTTTAATTTACAGTTCATAGGTAGATATTGATATGTCCTTCCCTAATATTAAATAACTCATACAATCACTCCAAGTTAAGATTAATCATCAGCACTGAAGCCTGTACTATAAACTGACGGAAGGGAGAGTAGTCTAACGCAGCCTGCTGTACAAAAGAGATTTTAAGGTCAGCAGGAAAAAAAAAAAAATTGACCAGCTAATACAGTCCTGCCATTAAAGACAAACTGAAAAGTAAGAGGTGGGAGAGACCAAAATTCAATTACTCAAAGCCAACATGCTGGAAATGAGGATCAGTTTAGGAACACAACTATATGAAAGCATGGGCTTTTACAGCCACCACCCAACTCCACATCCTTAATTTGACCCTGGAGCCCAGAAAGCAAGTGGGGTGAAAAAGCCAAGCTCTGTCATTGTGGGACCATGCTCACACCAGGAATCAAGGGGCCTCAGTCATCTTCATGAGCCAGTAGCCTTTGTCTTTCTCCAGTGTGGCTGTGCACCCATGCAGATCCAGCAACTTCCAGCCCTCACTCTGTATTCTCCAATAATCAAGGCAGTAGCTCACATTAGCTGGGAAGAGCTAAAGCTTCTTCGCACTGTGGGTTTGTAGCTAGATGGCACGTCTGACCCAGGAGCTCTGCTAGGTCCTGGCTCCTCCCCACTAGCCACAGCCTTGAGCTGTGGTCACTCCCCCGTCTTGTGATCCAGCTGAGCAGATGCTTTTTCTCAAAGCTTATGACCGAACACATGGCTTTGTCATAGCCTGGGAGGCAAAGAACTTGAAAGGGTTGGCTGGGATGTAATGCTGGGCTGCTGGAAACCTTCCCAGCACTCCCAGCACTCATCCACCTATGCCTTTGCCACCTTCTTCTATTTCGTTTTACCTTCTGCTTAGGCGTAGCTTAGCTTGCCAAGGTGTCCTAGTTATAGTGGCTGGGACCAGTTTATCACTGTGGGAATGTAATTGGAACTGTGTATTCCATACCCTCTCTGCCATTTATCATGAACTGTTAACGATGCATTGTTTGCAACAGCTGCCCAGGACACACCTGACACCCTCAGGCTATGAACTGTGTGCATGGGAAAACAGAGATAAGAAGGTTCCCTGTCTTCACACCAATGATTCAGGTGTGATAACTCCCCTCCAGGAGTCATTAACACCTTCACACCCAACCTGAGGGGTCATGTCTGCTAATGGGCCATCAAGTAGACCAAAAATATCCTGTGACTCACCGAGTAAATTGCCCATTGTGAAAACCCTCACCCTGGGAGAGGTACTGGGTGTTCCTATCTGAACTGAAGCATATATAAGCTTGGGGTTTTGGAACCTGAGGCACTCACTCACTCGTCAGACTGAGAGGAGGACCAGAACCTCAAGAGGACTGCAACTACCACTCTCAACCAGACTGCGACCACCAACCTTCTGGAAGGAAAACAGGTTTTCCTTTTTCTTTTTGCTTTGTACTCAGGGGGACCACGTGGTGCTCAGCACAGGGGCTGGTGAGCACCATACTGTTTGTGCCCCAGGGGGCTGGGTTGTACAATTGGGTTTTGAGGGCTGAAACCAATTTTCCTTTGTATCAGTGTATCCATTGTAATCTTTTTATTAAATTGTAGTTCTGACTTCTAAACTCATTTGAGTTGGATTCATTTCTCCTGCCGGTTTACTTTTAAAACCAGTACACAAGGTTGCAGCTGCTGTAGCATAACTGCAGCCCAGCTGGGACAGCCTGGCCGCCCTGCTCAGCCAACCTAAGCGTGGCTGATGTGACTGCTTCTTGCCTCTCTCCACCACTGAATTTGCAAGTCAGGCAGCACCAGACACAAACTGCTTTTCTCCCCTCCATTTTATTCTTTTTCTTTCCCCTTTTGGGTATTTGCTATTGAGGTGGCAACTGTGGTCACCAGAAACAAGCTCTGTACTTCTGCACAGCAATGGGCTCACCTTCAGTACCACTGTCAGATAAAAATGTCAAGAATTAGGTTTCTTTTAAAAGCTTTTGATTGCTAAAGGCACAGGAATAACAGGAACAGAAACACTGCTATTAATTAAAGCCTTGCTTAATAGTTTTACATGTTTAATGATTTGTTCCTTTTTCCTCCTTCCTTAGTCTGTAATCAAAACTTTTAACAGGGTAAGCACCTGAAATACAAGGGTGGACCTCTTAAGATATCAACATACTAATGCTTGATACTCCAGTTTGTACAGGAAAGGTTATGGCCGGTATCTAATACACACTTTTCTTCTCTCTCCCCATCCCCACAACTTGTGCCTGCTTCTGTAGTACCCCTTCTCCACTACCCTTTGGAAGTGAATAGTGCTGCTTCCATTCACACGGACCCCATCTCCCAGCCATCCTATCCTTGGATGGAGAGGGGACCTGCTGGGGGCGGCCCTGCAAGCATCAAAGAACAAGACTGGCAGGTTAGAGCTCGTTTCATCACACAGCCATCACCAACTGAGATATGATACCTATTTTAAGGCTATTGTTCTGTCAGACGTTTTCAGGACTTCATTTTGGATCAGGGCCTTGCACAATAAATTCCAACACATTTGGAGCACACTGAATTTACTGTGCATGTGAGGGCAATGTTGCATTGCAGTGGATACCCATGAATCCCCAACCAAATACCCGAAAGTCTCACAAATGAGGTTTCTGAGAGAACAGGTAGGAAATTAAGGGAAAAGGACACACCAAAAGGAAATGACAGGATAAAACTGACACATATAAGATTAAATGACAGCCTCAGAGCTGTCGTTGAGGGCCGCCCTTTCCATGTTTAATAAAATGTCATATTCTCAGATGAGCTCCTAGAAAAAATCTGCAGTGAGGTAGATCCAAGTAATTATTTCAGGGGCTAGACATTGTGCAGACATAAGTAAAAGAATTTTAAATTGTACACTTGCCATCCAAAGCAGTGACTCAGAGCATCTATTATAAAAACCTCCCTACCCTGATTAACTACCCATTGCTGTTAACATCAGCCTAACAATTGCACATTTTTGACTCTCCAAGCCTACCCATTTTGTTATCACAGACCGATCTCTGTTCAGCCTTTATAGGTACACAGGCTCAAATAAAGCCAAGCTGAACGGACAAATAATTAAAACTGCACATCAAAACACTGGTGCTTCCATAAACATCTGCTGTGAAATGCTACTTGAAATAAAAGTGCTCCATGGAGACTCCATACTAATTACCGATAACCCCTCCAGGAAAACAGGCAGTAGAGCAAAAAGCAAGAGGTTGAGTAGGAATCTATTTGGAAATAGGTCCTTGGTCTTTTCTACATACTGTTAGATATAAGGTACATTGAAAAATGCTCTAGGCATTTTCTTCAGAGTTGCTGAGCAATGAGAAGAAAAGCAAAAGAAAGTAGCAAATGCTCAGTGCTTTTGGTACTGAACTGTGTGATAAAGGTTGAACTGCTTAGAGACCACCCCCTCCACTCACTCCTGAGATACTCCTCCAGGTCTGCCCTATGCTGCATGTCCACTGCAATTCTCCCTCTAGGGGAGCTGGAGCTCAGTCACATGTTCTCCATTGACCACTGCAAAGTTCCTCTGCCTCTGTTTCCATTTATTTCAGTAGGATTTTGTTGAAGTAGCACAAAGTTCAAATTAACAAGGAAGAAGGCAGCATCCAGCAATCACTGCATGCCATGTAACTTCTTCACAAAATTAACTTAGAGACTGCCAGCTCTTTAGAATTTTTTTTCTTGCAGCCTTAAAATCCCACTTCCCATCAGATACAGCGTACAGAATTTCAACCAGGAGAAAATTAAAAAACAACTCTGGTTGCTTGCAGCAAGAAACAGCAGATGGAATCTAAGCATTGAAGAAGCAAACTATTAATAGAGGCAGAAAACAAAGGACATCTTAGCACAAAAATGTGTTCAAAGGACTAAGAAGGAGGGAGAAGGAAGAGCCCCTCTCCAGCATGTGAGAAGGCTGAAATCAGGCTCACATCCTCTGCAGCACTTACATTGCTTAAAATATGAAATAATGGTTGCTGCCGCTCCTTATTTACCTTAGCTGTTGTACAGTACTCACCTCATTTTCTCACCCAGAGACCAGCAGCAACGTCACCTTCTATGTCTGCCAAGTCTTCTGAACCAAAATATCTTTCAAAAACACAGCAATATGTCTAAACATTCATACTGTCCATGGGTTCAGAAAAGACTTTGCTCAAGGGTCAAGTGGCAGGCAGAGGTTTTCCCAGGCAGGCTCTTTATGTTGGCAAAAGTGCAATGCTGACTTTCACAGCAAGTAGGTAAACACATAGCTGTGTGCAGCAGGTAGTCTGGCAGCACAAGCCTAGTGAGAAACAAAGTCAGGACAACCTTGGCAAATGGAGCTCTAGGGGTTTTAACAATAGTTGCAGGCACCGGAGCTGAACAGACCAAACAATCCTAGCACAAATCCATCTACAGCTCCCGGGGGGAGCTCGAAGAGCTCAGAGCCTCACTATGCCAGCTGTGACACTGCGTCCTCCACCTCCGCACTCACAGGATCACTCCATTTGACTTCTCAGTAGTCAGACCCAGCAGTTCAAAACCTGGAAACACCCAATGGCTCAACTTCACCCAGGAAACATGTCTTTCCAGTCCTCAGCAAGAACACTCATTTGCTGATTGCATGCCAGCACTCCTATTTCAAGAACTGTTGTTATTGGAAAAAGCTGAAACCTTTCTACAGCAGAGATGAAGAGCCCCCCACATCTCCTGCCTTGCCAGCAGAAACGCATCAATTCCCAGCATGTGCTTCCACAGCAATTTCACCACAGCCACAGTAGCAAGCCTGCAAAGCCCACCAAACCCCTGTGTGGGCAGGATCTCCAGACAGCCCTAGTGGCCCCTTCTCAGAGCCTACAAAGCAGCTACTCTGGCTCAGCCCAGGTTTTCCTCAAGCCTTTTCTTTGTGATAGGTAGAGCCTGCTGTCCTCTTGAGTTAAATTTTATTCACAATTTATTTCTATTGCTTTTTACTATTCTTTTTTATTTGCCACAGAACAGAAACCTCTTTTGCAGATACCAGTAATGTGCTGGATAATTCTTCACCCTGCGAGCTGTGAAACCCATTGCCCAAGATGCTACAGGTGTTAATATTTTACAGGCGTTCCAGGAGAGTGGGACAAATTCATGGTGAGTAGATTCATAAAGACACCACCTCTAAGCAGAAGTGGAAGCAAAAATCGTTGAATATGAATGAGCATTCTGAAGAGTAGCGTGGTACGTCTATTCTTATGCCCCTCTCTAAGCATTACTGTCAGCAACCATCCAAATTATAAGGCTAGGCTAGATTTACTTTTGATTTGACCCAGAAAAACCTTTAAACTACTCAGAGTAGACTTCACAGAAGCTGACGTAGTAGCCACTCCTTTCTGGCATAGTTAATGGACATTAATGGCTCTATAGGGCTGTTTCTATCGCTTTGCAGAGCCCTGCCATTTGGGGATGTCAGGTGAAATGAATCCATCAGACATCTGCCTTAATATACCACTGTTGCATGAGAAATGCTACTTAGAGCCACAGAGTACCTTCAGCATGTACACCTGTTTCAAAGTCACAGAAACAAGAGTCAGAAGATGGTGACTGACTAGTCATCATCCCAAGCAGTGAACCCTTTCACAGTCAATACAACACTAATCTAGCACTTCTCCCCACTTTCTCCTACCTTTTCCAATTTACTTTATCCTTAAGACAAAAGAAAAGACTTCTAGTGATATTTCCTTAAGAGTGAAATTTGTCTTTTTCCTCTGCAGATGTACTCTGTATTATTCTAAAAGCCATGCCATAGAGCTTGGGGAAATCATGCCTTGGTCGCTATCCTGGTTCTCCTCATTTAAAAGTCACCCACTTTCATCATCAGAGGTCCCTCCAGACCTTCAGAGCAGGCCTTCTGCAGGAGCACACCCCAGAGGTGAAACAATGATGGTTGTTCAGAGGGTAAAGGTAATCATTCAGGAGCACAGATAAAAATCCACCCCAGAAGTTAGATATGGGAAGGAGCCTTCCTGTTCTTACACTTATTTGTATTCAAAACTGTGCAATGTGTCAGCTTCTGATAGGACAATCAAAAATTCTGGACTGTACTAACATGGGAAATGGAATTACTCATTTATTTTTCTGCACATCCACCTTAATATACACAAGCATTTTTGCATGCACAAGTCTAGTCTGATATTTTATTATTTTTTTATGGGGCAGAATAGTAAAAAACTAATTAGAATGAGGAAGCTAAGGGATGAGAGGGTTCTCTGCCTCCACAGAACATGTAGTACAGTTCTTATAAACCAGTCCTCCAATACTGTCTTCTGTTTTCTGTGCAATAAAAGATTGCACTTACCTCTGCTAAGAGATTTTATGTAAAGGATTACTTTTGTAAATGAATAAAAATTATTTGTCTTTAATCAGGAATTAAGTATCTCAGAACATGTTTGCATATCACAATCAAAATCTATTTCCAGCTAGTTCAGATGCAAGACAAGAAATTATCACTACATATTTGATAAATGAAATCTTCATAGTGCAACACTTAATTTTATCTCTTTGTTATGAAACATTTTCTGAGCTGAGATGCAGAAAGATCAGTGGTTCCCAAAACTACACAGAGCAGACTAAGAATTAGGTAATAAGAGAAGAGACAGTTCTTTGCAGAGGGTCGAGTAAAACTTAAAAGCACTTTGGAAAGACCACATACTTACCCATATCATAGTATTGTGTCAGAGTAACACTCAGGACCAAAAAAAAACCCCTCAGATACTACAAAATTAAGCTGTGGCTCTACATGATTTTTTTGGCCCTAGATTTCCTAACTCCAGTACAGTGCAATTGTGTAAGCTCTAAATATCAAATTAAATCTGCTTTCAAAATAGAAAAAACCCCAAACCAATACCAAAATCAAAACCAAACCAACACTTGCAGAAGCTTATCTTGTGGGATTTAATCCCTGAAGGTTTACATTAACATTTCCACCAATATAAGTATTACAGAAGAGAAAGTTGTAGAAGGGTAATACATGAATACTGTTTCCTCACTGCAAAAGGAAAAAAACCAAAAAACAAAACAAACAAACCCAAAAAGCTGTGGGAATGCAGAGAAACCATGGCAGTTTTTCCTCTTCAAAAGTTTTTTTGTGCTGTAAAAGGCTTGTTCCTCAATCCTGCATTTTCATTCCCGGTGGTCATTTTAGTTCTTGAGGAATTTGAAAGTAGTGAGATTTACAGTATTTGCAACTTACAGTTGTTCTCAGAAGAAAAGGGTGGCCTTGAAGACAGCTGACAACATTGAACTTGCTGGCATCTGCTTTTTGGAAGTCCTGTTTCTCACAGAGTGTGCAAATTCTCTAGTGATACAAATCATGGGACAAATACAGCTGCGGCTAAATATGGTACACAAACTAAGTCTCTCCAAAGACAATTACAGAGATTAATACATCCAAAGGCACACAAAAAACATAATTGTTGGAATCTTTTCAAAAGCATTTCCAAGTTCGGCAAAATAGTTTGAATGCAATCTTTTTTCTTGTTGCTGTTTTCTGTAAGTAATTGTTTCAAGTGCATTTGCTGAAGATTCCATCGCTGCTTTGTAGGGGTTTTGTTCTGCAAAATGTCCAGGAATATTTTGCACATTCGTGCTTTCATACTAGTCAGAATTATGTAGTTTAGAATAATGCAGACACTGCTCTTTCCTTGATAAATCAACTCCTGAGCAATTCACACTGGTAGATAGAATGCAGATTCAAGCTCACAAATCACCAAGTCCTACTAAACTTTGATGTAGAAGGAGTCAAGCACAGTATAAATCTTTGCAAAGACTAAAACTTTCCCTCTTTCTTTAAGCCATCACTCCAGAAATAATGATTTTCCAAATTACAAGTGCAATGAAGGGGTATCCTCAAACCTAGCATTCAAACCACATCAAAAAAATAACAGAAAAGGAGGGGATTGCCACTCTGCATTTTCATAACTAAAATAAAAAAATAATCAAGAACAGAAGCTCATGGTAGCACAAAACAAATAGTTTTCCATGACAAAAGAACAGAAAATCACCCATAAATAAACAGATCATACACATGTTTAGGCAGACTAATAACACTAAGACAGATAAATCCATACTGGATTAGGAGCAAGTAAATTGCTGAACATTTTTCCTCATGCATTAAAACCTGATCAAAAACAATTGCATCTACTCCAATCTTATGTCTCTTTCAAAAAGAGCATCCACCTTGGCATAAGGACTGAAGATCACCATCCACCTAATTAACCACTCCTAAAATGCATCCAAAATTGATAATCTTCAGATGGTTTTACAGTGAGAGAGAACGAATAATAGTGTCACACATGAGCAGAACTGCTGACCATAAAAGCAGAGTTGTTCAGAGTTCTTCCAGGGGAACATTTAGTATATATGTGATTACAGTATGTTTGTAAGTCACTTGTCTTCTCTTAATGGCAGGACATATTCTTAAAGTTATTACAGCCTGGATTTAATATGTAACAGTAAACCATTTTAGCCATTCCAGCACCAGTTTCTTTTGATGCTTATGTTATCAGGGTCACCATGTAATGTAAGAAGTGCCAGAATACATGCTGCTAACATTTTTCACGTGTCTCTGATTAGCCTCCTTAATTTATCTGTGCCTCTTTTAACCCTACAGCAACTAGCTAGTCGCAAGATTGATAGAGCATGCCAACATCTCCATGCTGCATCTACCTGTTCAGCACCTCAAGAACTAGATTCCATTTGCTATTTCCGTTCTTCCTTTTGAATGGGATTTGCCTATGGTTTATTGCCCTAAAGTCCAGATAGCAAGTAGAAAGGCTGCCTGATTGCCAGCAGATATCTCAGCTGACTAGATCCTTGGCTGTCCCCACACGGTACCTTAGTGGCATGTTATGTTGTTTATTTCACTGCATGGTATTTCATCTACAAACTGCTGTTCCTGTGATCAAAGTAAATTACTGACTTCCAGCTAAAGCCACCTGTTTAAATAAGCAATGCCCAATCGAAATACAGCCAGCCACTCCAATTATTAGAAGGAATGACATGCAATGCCAAGATATGCTTATAGATTGTGGACAGAAAATGTATAGAGATTCTGTAGTAGAAAACAAAGACAAATGCCTGTAATGTTACAACTTATACAATAAATATTTAGCTATTTAAACCACAGAAATAAAATACGGTCTTTATAGATATAAAACAGTTCAGAAAATTTGACAAGAAGTGCCATTTTCATTTCTCTAAAGGTCAGCCTGAGTTTCGTTCAGTGGGAGGTGGTCTTTATTAAGCTGATAAAAAATAAAGAGGAAGAAAAAGAAATCTTGTGAACAAAACAAGAATTCTTCCAAACTGCACTTTTTAAGTATTTGCAACCAAGCAGCTCTTACCTTTATAGACACATTAACATAAACCTTAGAGCACACCAAGAGACTGCCTCCAATCCATTCATGTCATATAGCAAATTGAAGAGCAGGCCAAATTCTACCAGAAGAAGAAAGTGTGTCTTGAGAGCTGACTTATCAAAAATGGAGGTATAAAGAGGTGAAGTCCATTTGTGTGACTGCTAGGCCCTGTTCTTTTCCCTGCAGTATTTCAGAAACCTCTATATAATCATTATTTCCTTTCCAATATTGATTCCTTTCAACAAATACTGATTTTTTTTTTCAGAGTCTTGTTTTCTTTAAACAGCTGATGCAATGTGTTTCACATGGTTAGCTCATCTCTGTTTTTTCACCAGGAAGCATCAGCAGAAAACATGACCACAACCTGCACCCTCTGGAAATAGCATATCTAATTTTGGTTGAAGGTGTCAGCCAAGTGTAGCATCTGCAATAGTGGATTTCAATCTGACAGTCACTGGACTCCTTCAACAACTGAAATGAACAAGTTCATATATGTTACCCTGCAAAATACGGATGGGCAAAATTCCAGGGGAAAATTTTTAGGGCTTTGGAATTAATGGCTCTTTATAATACAGAATACTGTATTGTCCTTAAAAGAACTAATTAAATCTAAAGAGCTATTCCCTTATATAAGGTAATTGTATTACGGAACATAGTTTGTAAACTGAACTTATTATTTAGAGTAATATATATACCTACACTTGTATCCTCAGATACATTTAATTTTGATGAGACAATATGCTTGCCAACAGATCAAATCAATTTCTTTTATATTCAGCTCAAGGATTTGTCCTGACCTTCTGTATATGCTGCCTTTGCTTTTATATAAGTAGTTCATGTGTCTAGACACAGTATTACAGGTTTCAGCAAAACTGTGTATGTTTAGTACTTTATACAGATGATTAAATTTCAGTTTCAGTATAGTAATACACAACACTTAGTTCTCTGCATTAGGACACCCGGAACCTTGCCAGTTAATTTAATTCCTCAATTTTCTTCAAAGGGATCAGGAGCACCACTGTGTTCATAAAAGCTGTCCAAATCCTAGTTCTGTTATGAATTAATGAAATTCCATTTTCAGGCAAAGAGAGGCCCAGCACGTTTTCATGACGGCTTCAAGCACCAATTATCCAGGATTTTCCAGTAAGCAACTTGACCTCCAAGCTAAAACTGGGATTGCCAGAGAAAGAATACCATCATGGGCTAGGGAAATTCCCCCACGGTATTGTCATCTTTGTCCAGGTAAGGTCTAATTTTCCAAACACTGGGCATGCTGCTGGACATGGCAGAATTCAGACAGTCCTTACATGTGGCATCAGGCCATGGACATTGCTTGTCTCAAATCTAGCCTCAAACCCAAGAGTTCATGAAAAATCAATGCCATAAAAAAGTTGAACTTTTAAGATACACACACACCACCTCTCCAAGGCATTCTAATTTTTATGCTGTGTCTGGAAAGGTACATTTGCTGCCTCCTTTTAGGAATTCCGCAAAGATATAAAAAGATTTTTCTCAGTTGACTGAAAGAATTGTTTCGCTCTTTCCAGAAACCCTATAATCAAATCTAGAATTGGTTCTGTCATAAAACCCACTTCATGTTTCCTTCTGGCTCTCAAGCAGCATGTCTTAGTGATGCTCCTTGAAGCAAAGTTCTGTTTAGCCTTCTCCCTGAGAAAAAACAGAGTATTAAAGGCATATCAAAGCCATTTCTCATGAAAAAGGATGAATCTCAAGGACTGAAATGAACCCTCCATGATGAAAACCCCAAGATGTTCTTTAGAGCCAAACTGTGGGCACTGCAGATCCAGGTCATACCAAGGAGTTCCTTCACCACTCAAGTTTGCTAAATGCTTTGCTGACAATTTTGAGGAAATGCTTTGTTTATGGTAAGCAGTTTTGGAGGAGGGCCACAGCACAGAAGCCTTATTGTATTTTTTCAGCAGCTAATAGATTGGTTCCCCCAAAAAAACCTCTGGAAACAGAGACCTCCTCTTTCTGGTAGCTTTGGTTTTTAGCAGGATGATACAGTCCCAAAAACAGGTACAGTAGCTTTCCAATACCTTCTTTCTATAACTACTCCAGGCTTTTGATATCTTCCAGAAAGTTATGGGATTAGCTTGAAAATAAACAAATTTATGCAGATTTTAACAAACTAAACCTTTCAATGTGCTTTTTAAGCCCTACAGTTTATATTTCCCAGTTTATTAAAAATACTCATATTGTCTAGATGCTCTCATTAGTATCACTAGTCAATTTAATTTCAGTTCTCACACAAGCAGCAATGTGGCATTTTAAGGAAAAAAACCCTTCTGATTATGAAATCACAATAATTGGTCACAGGCTATTTTCCAGGTAATAAATCCATTGCACTCAAAACCAAAAAATCCAAGGCTGCAACAGAAAGCAACTTTTCTCAAGCCACATCCTTATCTAAGAAATATTTATTTAGTCACTGTGTTTTCACAAGAATTTTCCCATTTGCCCCCATATAAATGAGCATTTATGTAATTGTTTTGGCCTAATGAATGTTTGAGTTCGGGGCAACTTTCTTGGTCTGTTTCTTGTTTTATTCTCAGTAGATTAACTGTTACATTATCTATAATTATAATCCCTTACCTTGGTTTTACTTAAACATATCAATCTGTCTGACAGTCTGCCTAGATTGCATTTTGAAAACACNGGGGAGGGGAATCAACCAACCTGAATAACCTATGGAGAGCTATGAACGAGGTAATGGCTCACATTACTCTTCAAGAAAGCACAACAGAACATGGCAACATTAATGCCAACTGCCAGCTTCAAAAAAATGAACAACTGTGAAAAGTAAACTGTCTCTCCTAATCGGACCCTGGCATTGTCCTCTCAGATTTACAGAGTCATTATTTTGCTTTGAATAAACATCACTATTTCTTTCCTAGGCAAAATCCTTGGCTCTGTTTCAATTATTTCTTTTAAATATTAAAGAGCAGGAAACATTTGTTTTCCCTTGTCACATCCTGTCCTCTTTACATAGCATCACACAGTCCCCTTTGAAACGCCTGCTCTTACAGCAAGCCTGCCACACACAGTTCGATCAAAACATTTGCTATTGTCTTTTGCCAACTACAAACAAATTTCTGCACAAACACTGAAAAGGTTTAAAGGTTTCGACAGCCATCTAAAGCCGAGCTAGCACGACTGTCAAAGAAAGACGGTGTCAAACTGCTCGGCTTCCCCACTACCACCGGGACTTAAAGAAGAAAAAGAAAGACAAAGCAATTCACTCACTCACACAGTGGAGCTCCTGGCAAGAGCTCACCCGCTGTAAAACCACAACTCTCACAAAATACCTGAAAGCAGAAAAAGCACACGAACAGTTAGAGATGAGTGTGAAAGGGTAACTTACATTACTTAGAAAGACAGTGGGAAAGGACTGCTGCAGTTTCTTCGTTATTTTACACTGCTGTTAGCAGAGCAGACAACCAAAAAAGTTCACCCAAAGAAATCCCTCCTTTTAATTCTCTCTCTCCCAGTTCATTTACTCTGGAGTCTCTCAGCCTGAAGAGATCCGACAGTCAAAAGTTTATCTTGTATTTCCGAATGATATGGCCGACTTTCCTTGGACACATACCAATGATGCAGTAAAAATAGACAAAAGCAGGGGGGAGGGAAGAAGCAAACTAGCTCGAGCCCGAATTTTCTTAACTCAGTGTTTTCTGTAAAAGCTGCTCTGATGTCAGAAGATCCCATTCCTACTCTAACTTGCAGAGCACTGAGTCACCCATCTGGTTTTCATAAGCTGCAAATTTTAGCAGAACTCCCCAAGCATCAGCCTTACAAGTAACCTGAGGTACAAAGGCTTTGAAAATAAACAACCAGCCCCCTGCCGGGATGCTCTCCCGCCTGCAGATGCCTGGCTGCTCCCGCAGGCAGCCCCCGCAGCCCAGAGCACCACACACCACCCCAGAAGGTGGCCGCCGGGTCCTCCCCCGCCGCTGGAGAAACAACTCGACCTTGCCGCCCTCCCTGCCAGCACGAACAGCCTCTCTGGAAGGGGACAGGAAAATCCAGTTCGTTACCTGAAATCGTTCACCAGTTCAGCAAATCATTCAGAGCAACATGTTCTCTATAAACAGGGAAGTGGATGCTGATCCACTTACATCCTCTAAATGCCTCCGGGTGAGAAGCAAATCTATCGCGTTGATAGGTTTTCTTTTGTTTTGGTGGGTTTTTTTTCTCTAATAAGGCAACTCTGAGAGTCAGTGGACAGTTGCTTAATAGAGAACTTCTGGGGTGATCCAAGCTATTCGCTACAAGAATGAACATTTTACTAAAAGTATGAGAAGCAAAATTTTGATAAGCATGAAAGTCCATGATTCAAAGTTCCCAAGTCACGTTCAGTCCCTATTTTTAGCTATTTAAAACTCTAGTACCCTGATGAAATTCAATATACCAAAGGCTTGAGGGGTCACCTATATCTTTAGATATTTCATGGCTTTTGAATCAGGACTGGAGAACATTGTTTTCCCAACAAAAAAATCGAGAAACCAATTTTAACAAATTTTATAGTTTATAAAAAAGTTTTGCCCTTACTTAAAACTGAAGTTGTTAACTGCATGTTCTTCACTTTAAAATAACAAGTTTCATTTAGTCTTTAGTTTTCCCAGAGGACTTTTTCAAGCTTTTCTGCTAGGAATAATCTTACCGGGTTTGAACAGTGAGACTCTCTAAACAAGGCAGCTTTCACTAAAGCACGGGTGAATCAGTACAGTGAGTCATTAACAAAATAGAAACACCATTGTAAACACTCTGCCTAAATGTCCTGAGCCTTGTCACTTGCTCAGCTTTTCATGTTTGCACAATTAGGATTGTGCTGATTGTCTACTCATCTTGTACCTGGATCCAGGATTCGCATGACTGGACTGTTAAAGTAAAATGCAGTTGAATTATTTAAAAAAAAAACCAACCAAACCAACAAAAATGAAACCAAACCCCAAAAAACAACAAGAGTCTAATCAGTAGAAGCAAAGGAGGGAATTATAAATTCATTTTCTTTTTTTTTTTTTTTTTTTGCCTGTGCTGTCACAGTTCCTTTTAATAGTTGTATAACCCATTAAATAATTTCAGTCAAATGAGGTAGAGATCTCAAAGGTATAATATTCCTCCAGCTATTGTGAAAAAGGCAGCCCTCCAGATGAGTGAAATACAACCCAGTGATCCAAAGTAAAAGGCTACAGATGAGTTCAGTTTTATTATTAGAAACCAGAGCACACCGCACAAACAAGAGGTACATGAGAGCAGATTTCATGTGCCCTACTGCTCAAGCTGCTACCACGGTTGTGCATCTTTGGCCTGCGTTCTAGTATTTTTCCTCTCTTCTGTTCTGTTCTCCCACCAAGGCTGTAAGCAGCAAAACACTGGAAATGCACACAGA
This sequence comes from Grallaria varia, assembly GCA_013396735.1. Taxonomy (NCBI): domain Eukaryota; kingdom Metazoa; phylum Chordata; class Aves; order Passeriformes; family Formicariidae; genus Grallaria; species Grallaria varia. The sequence goes on along the minus strand of VWZG01026172.1, from coordinate 747,153 downwards.
TCCGCTGAAGCTAATAATATTATTTTTTGAAACAGCAATAAGCAGGGTTTGTTAAAAGTTGAGCTATTCTTCCACTTAGTAATCAAGTGGGCTGAACTGACTACATCTTGTTTTTACCAGAACCAATACTTCCCATGAAACCAAAGGACCTGATCCTGGTAGAGCAGACTTCCAGGTTTGGTCAAAGAAATTATTTCAGGGGGCACAGCAGAGTAGCCCTTGTGTGGTTTGCTGGGCATGTAGGCTCTCTCCTCACTGCACTGTCACAGTATAGGAAAAGTTGAATGACTGTTATCTTTGCAGTAAGAATGCTTTTTTTGATGCGACATAGTGTTAAAGCGGAGAGTAGGTGGAAATAACCACTTCCATTTTTGTGCTGACTACATATTTTTCCCTCCAAGGAGCATATGCATTAATTCACAGTGATCTCCCAAGTGCTCTTTAATGTATCTGTTCTCTCAAAAAAACAGTCAATTTACATCAAAGGCAGTTTTCACAAATAACAATTCTGTAAGAAAACTTCAAGAAAATTCAAGGTTCAAAAATAGAAGACTGATTTTAAAGGACCCTTCATTTGCTAGACTCTTATTCACAACCTTTTTCTCCCTTTNTTTTTTTTTTTTTTTTTTTTATTCAGAATTCATTTCCTCTTTCATATCATCCATATGGGGTACCAGCATCCTACTGTCCATAAATCACTCTTGCCTCCAGGCAGGCTAGTTGTGTGTCCCCTCACTGCTGCCTGGATAGTACTAGGGCATCATCTGATGCTCACTTTCTCATACTTGTCTCCATGACCTTTGGGGCAGTCAAGTACCATGTTCAAGCACAAGGATATTAGTTTTCTGGAGAAATGCAGAGGGAATATACTAAGCAGTTTGATGGTGAGAAAATTTACTCTAGAAAGCTTCATACAGGAAAGACTGCAACAAAGAACAGATCAGATAGGGAAAGCAGCCACCTAGAAGCAATTTGTCTCCTCAGAAAAATGGCAGCTTCCATTTAGGATGTTTTCAAATGCCAGCTACTAAACCACCCTGTTCTTTTCCATATTGATTTTTCACTAAGGTCAACTATGTTAGTAATATTAGCAGGACAAGAGTGGAGTAGGATGCAGCTTAGATATTGATTATGTGGGTTTGTATGCAAATTCTTGAAAGGTTTTTGCAAACATCATTGCATGTTCATTAAAGCAAGGAAGAAGTGTCACTCCTCAGTCAGTGGCAGATAGGTTGTGATGCACAGTAGGTGGCAGAATATGTATCTCTCTTGGCCTGAACTCTGCACTCATCTATCTAGTCTAGTGTGGTTATATTGGGAGTGCTAAATTGCAAAGGTATAGATGAAAGCAGCTGTTTTTCAACCTGTTATTTGCAGCTTAAATACTGAGAAAGTGACAGATGAAAGGTCTCGGCTTGTGGAAGGTGTGCCTTGCCATTTGATTTGAATCTGTGAAATTGCTTAAACGATGGAAGCTCAGGATGGTAGATTAATAAGCCGGTGTTTCACCACAGCTTTGTGCTCACCTTTGATTTTAGCACTAGACCACTTGATGTAGGATTTTAAATAAGTTTATGCAGATTTCTAGTGGGTGATAGTTGAAGTCCTAGATAATTCTTCTGATGCAAACAAGCTGGCAGGCTTTGTACAGACTGAAAAACCACAAGTTTGATAAAAAGAGACAAATGTACCCTTGGAGGAGTCCAAGGCGAAGCTTCAGTTCACTTACTGTTAATGAAATAACATAAGGAATATTTTGGCACTGACAGTAACACACTTTTTAAAGACCAATTAGCTGTGACATTATAAGTCATCACCACCAGCATCTTAAAGCCAGCACAGGGTCTGTGTTCAAATGCTAAGCTTGTATTCAGTTGGTCTGGACTCACCATGTATTTTATTGGAGTAGTTCAGCTTGGTGCCACTGACTTGAGTTTGGCAAAAGCCTGTCCCCCTCCAGAAAGGCACATAACTGTCAGCTGATCTCCCAAAGAGATAATATCGTGAGATAATCCTTTGCTGCCTGCTCTGACTGTTAGATGAGTATTGGGCTGTTTCAGTGCTTTTGATATTTTGCTTTATAATGTATGTATTTTGCTTTCTAAAACTTCTTTTTCACAGAAAGAAATATGCAGCTCAGACAAAACCACAATGCATTATAACCTTGATGTCACTGTTGGAAAAGCCCCATGGCTGTTTTCACTACAGCCTGCAGTAGCCCCTGGCTGTCCCCAGAAGAGAGGGAGAATAAGCATAACACTAAGCCACTTTTTCTCAAGTCTCACTAACATCTGTGACTGCAGGGATGGGGGCTTGCCTGGAACACATGAGCTCAGAATGAGAGCACTGGGGATGCAGAAATACACTGCCTTTACCCTTATAAGTGTTTTGGAATGCTGATCTCCCATTCCAATACAGAAGCCCACAGGACAGAAGTCAATGGTTGGATACTTTATAGTCTTTAAGTAACAAGTCAGCAAACAGCACGCAATGCCTATGCTAGTGGTTTTCATCAGGGAAGGTCAAATATCGGAAGAACATGATTTCAAAAGACAAACGTTAGACTGTTTTCAAAGATTTCCTTTTCCCCTCTTGCTACACACTCAGTTCTTACCTAGCACTAAGAGCTTGTTGGACTCCCAGTGAACAGATACAGTTTATGGCCTGAGAGAAAACTGCTCCGTGACAAAATGCATCGATTTTCTACAAGCTGAGAGAGGTGAATTAGCTCGCATGGGTCTGCCAAGTGCTGCATCTGACATACACACAGGACCAGAGTAGGGGAAGAAAGACAACTGCGAGCCAAATGCTCAAGCTTCTTACAAAAATATACTGTGAAAAAACGGATAAGCCCCACACTCCTTCTGACTGTAATCCTACTTCAGGCTCTAAGTTCCTCTTCTGTGGCAACCATGTCCCTTAAACATGGACATACACTCCATGTGTGCCAGGCTCATGCTTCTGCTCTGTATTGCCCTGAATCATAGTTTGCTTCTCTGAGAAATTAACCACCAGCCCTGGCTCCTATAAAATTGTACTGTCTCAGTATTACTGTTTTTTAAAACCTTCATTCACATAAGTAAGCTTTCTTTCAAAAGCAAGTATCCAGGAAACACTGATGTAAGACATTTTCATATGTCTGCATTCATGAAAAGTTCTGAACCAAAAGTAATGTGTCCAAATCCCTCTTTTTGTTTGAAAACATCATTCATCCAAGAATCAGAGATGTTACCATGTGACTGGTAACACAAAGAAATGAGCACATGAAGAATCACAGTGAACAGTTCAAAAGCAGCTCTGTGCCTGAAGTTAGTTCACAAGATACTTGTTGAATACTGGACACTTTGTTGGCCAAGATAAATAGAAAGGGCTATGTTTAAAAAAACCAAAAAAACAAACACCATGCTTAAATATGTCTTGGCTTAGTCTTTCTCTGGCCTTGCCTGGAGCTATCCATTCGTACAGCATACAAAGGATTACTATGTGCCTGGTTTATCCTGGACCTGTCCTACTTTCCTGCCTTCAAGTAGAAGAAAGAGGTAAAACAAGGTATGTTGAGATCTTTGCACTGAAGTACCTGAGACTCCTGGGGAGAACAAATAGCCCCTGTCTCTCAGACTGCAAACACTGGGCTGTAGTGAGGAAGACAGACAGAAGGAGGAGAACACAGCAAGAGTGAAGAGCTCCAGAGAAGCTTTTAAGGACTGCAAGGCAGGGAGGAGAAGCATCTTAAATGGCATGGAACACACAGGTTCAGGAGGATAGGATAAGGAAGGCCTGGGAAAAAGGGTGGCACTAGGATGGGAGGAGTTGTGGCAGAAAGACGAAAAGGCTGTGAACTTTGCGGGGAGCATGGATGATGGAGCAGCTAGATGCCCTCCCTACACAGGCATGAACTGGAGACTTGATCTAAGGATGAGGGGCCTCAGGCTAGGAGACATTAAAAGCTAGAGTGGAAGTCTGAGAGGCTTGAGGCTTGGAAACAAGATTTTCTCTGTTGAAAAAATCCTGATCTACATAGCTGCATGCTTATAAAAGATGCTGCCCCTGCTCTTTCTAGCCACATGATCATCTCTTCCCACTCCTGTATCCCCTCTTTTGCAGCCAGAGCCACAGTAGCCCTGGCTCACATTTTCCTGTTTGTGTACTGGAATGTAACAGCATAACATTTTCCGTAGTCAGTATTACCCAAGAAAATGTTTTGATGTAGCTCTGGATCCCAAATTGTATGAGTATCAAGCATAGATTACAAAATGAGGGAGAAGAATATCAGGAGAAAGGGACAGGAAAGTGGAGAGGAGGCAGATTTCTTTAGACACGTGGTCTCATGACTGCATGTAAATGAAAACTAATATGCGGAAAGTTCAGCCACTGCAATGCTGGAGTTGATATTAATGTCATCAAATACATATCAACTTGCTCTTACACATTCAAAAACTAATAGAAAAGACGGCCCAAGGCACCACTTTAAAATTAAGCATGCCAATCAGAAGCAGAAATTAAACCACACATATGAGAAGATTGCAACTCTGACAGTCCCGTTTCAGTCCTTAAGAACCCAGCCTCCCTATTGCCAATAGCAAGCATTTCACTGGATTTACACCTGCAGAATTCCATGCCAGGATATTACTATAACAAACATTAACATTTGACACTTAAGGTACATTAGGGGGTTACACCATACCTTAGGGAGCATTAGATAAAGTGCCCACTGAAGATGCTGAATAAGAAGAAAGATGTTAAGAAGAAAGCAAGCTCCAGTATGATTTAATTTCATGAGGGAAACTGCAGTGCAATCCTTGAATCTTAATGGATACTCTGCTTCCCAGTTCACATGCTGTGAACTAGCAGTGATAAGAAGAAAAGTCTGATGACAGCCATGGTAATTTTTTTTAGACAGAAGCAACCAGGACAGAATACAGCAAGCTACCCTCTTAGTTAGGGACATTTTATGCTATGAGCTCAAATTGCTGCTTTCTTAGACTTTTGGCAGCTACACAGGCAAAAAGGAAGGAAACTGAAATATTTAAAAGCTTCTTCATGGATGAAGAAGCAGCGGCATCTGTAATATTTCCTGCCTGCTTGAGCACATACTGGGATACAATTTGCTTTCTGGGCCTGAGAGAGGTAAGCTAGAGAAAGAAATCAGGGTGGGCCATCTGGAGGCTGCAGCTAATATTTTACCAGTCCTGTATGTAACCTTGAACAAGGTAGTTTGCAAGACTGTGCCTTTTACACACTATCAAAGCAAAGCAGCATTGCACAGAGCCTATTCTGTAAGCCAGTGATTCCAGTAAGAAGGAAGTTTAGGGCTTGCCTGTGGAGTCCAAGAGAACATCTTCCCAGTGTAAGAACAGAGCACAGCCTGAATGTCACAGATTCTTGTTTCTTTCAGCATTGCTAGCTAGCAGGGAGGACAGGCACATCAATCAGACAGGAGGGAGAGAAGTCAAAGAAACACTAGTAGATACAGGTGACTTAAGGCAGTACAGACATGAAGACCACTTAGCCACTGCAATTCACTCTCTGCCACTCTTCTGCAAGGAAGATAGGAAGTGATCCCTTTTCTTTCTGTCTTGGCCCAAGTTTTCCATTATATTTCAGGCAGTCCACTCTACATAATAGGCCCTGTGGCAAATCCCTCATTAAGAAACTTCTTTTAGTCTTCTGGGGTGAATTTTGCACCTATAACTTACCTAACAATCCTTTTCTAAGTGCAGTGCCTTCTCCAAGTAACACCACTAAAATAAAATGCACATATTAGAAGAGCCTCTCCACTCGATGTATGAGTGAGATCTGGGTACTACTAACAGAAAAGGTTGCAAGCTTAGCATTTTTTATTTTTTTAGAACCAATCAGAATGTTCCACTTTAGTGGCAACAACATCCCTTACCTAGAAAATGATCTAATACCTAGGAAAAGAGATCTGGGGAAAAAAGTCCCAACAGACCACGAATGAAAGATTTTAAAAGCTTTCATAGGTATGGGTGAAAATTGAGGATATTAGCATGGAAGACAGTAGTCAGAGGGTTCAGATTTAAAAGAGAGGGCAACTTACCCAAGGAGACTGAGGAAGGGTTGTTTGCAAGTCTCAGCCTTTATCCCGATAGAGACCTGAGTTCTGATAGTGATTTAACAAGGAACTCTATTCAAACCTGACAGAAGGCTGTCATTGCTTCCTTCAGACCCTCAGACTTTTTCCTGCTACTTGACTGTTCAGTTTCCTGATCAGACTCAAACAGCTGATGGAAGGGGGGCACGTGGTATTTCACTCATAGGCTGCCCCTTAGCATAACCTTAATTGATGTGTGTTAAGCATATAGGACACATGAGCAGAGCACCTGCTAATAATCAAAACCCTGGGATGAAAAGTAACATTGAAGCCTTCTGCTTTCACTAAAAATTCAAATGCCCACTGTCATGAATTAGAGCTCCTGTAACTCACAACTCTTATTACTGTAGAGCTGTTCTTTCCCAAGCAACTGATCTATTTTGGGAGCTGGTCTGACATTCTCAAAGGCAGTGAAGGGGAAATCTGGTAGACCTAGTAATCTGGTAACCCTAAGTACATTTGGGAAATATTGGTCAGGGTTTCAGTCAACTCCAAATTAATACCTTCCACTAAGGGCTGAATAACTGAACAATAGGTATATTACAAATATGCCTGCATTTTCCTCAGCCACCGGAAAATGTTGGCAATTGATCCCACAGTCAACATCCAGTGCACCTACAGAGCCAGAGGAAGAGAATGAATTGCAGCAAAAACACAGCCCTGGAAGCAAATCTTAGTTCTACATCCAGCTTTTTCGCAGATTTAATTTCCCTCTTTTGTAGATTGAGGATGATGTACTTATCTTCTTCCCAGGCTATCTGAATGCTCTGTTAATGAGTATTAGAAAATAATTTTGTTTTCACAAACTGCCTGCCATCTCAGAATCAAAAAGTGCAGTTATAGTTTATGCAGTTCAGAGCAGGTTTTTGTTTTTTTGTTTTTTTTTTTAATGAAGGATGTTGATTCAGGACCTTGTTTTAGCAATCCCTGTGAATACATCTGCAAAATTAACTCTCTGGGAGGAAAAAAATCAATTTTAATCTTCCACTTGTTTACCCTGGTGCAAATCAAAAGGCACAGTCTGCCCCTACAGAGCCAGCCATGTTGTGCTGAGCTCGTGATGCACAAGGGAGTTCTTTCTTTAGTCAAGAGAGAGACAATGTGGTAAGCATATTGATTACTCCTAACTATGTACTGAGAAAGCACAGCAAAAATTCCTGGGTGTGTATTTATGCCTGATGTGTATCTCATGGCTTTCCCTGTTACTTAAGTACTGAGATCCTGCTTTCTTAATCTATAGACAAAAAATAATTTCATTTCCATCTTTACTAATCAAGGGTTAGTGTCTATCTGCTACTTAGAGAGTGACTGACACGCTCTGGCTCATGTTCACAGCCTGGCACAGAAGCAGCTTATTGCTGTAATTAGCTTGAGTTCATACACTACCACACATGCACTGTATTGCTGTACAGGAGGCTCAGTCTCAGAGCTGAACAACCATCAGCATCAAGACCCACCTAGTTAAAATGTACCAGTTACAATAGCTAACCCTAATTTAACCAATTTTATTCGAAAGTTTCTGTCTAGCTGTCTCTTAGCTATTGCTTCCCACACATAATATTTCTTGACTGGCCCTCTGCAATTCACAACTCATTGAATGATGCAGTCCTTAAGATCCTATAGATGAGTAGGACAGTTGAGCCAAAGGTCTCCAGATTGCACCAGGGCTGTCTGCAGAAGTTGTGTACAGCCTCAAAACACGGGCAGCAGAGCAGAGATGAGGGCACAGCCCCCAGGACATCCTACTGTTGGGTACATCCATAGGGGGCAAGTTAAACAAGCTGAAAGGAACATGGCATCAGGCCTTTCTTCAGATTTGCTGTCTTTTTTTTTTTTTTTTTTTTGGCGTGACTCAAGGCTAATGAAGATCTGATTGAAACTTACTTTCCTGTGGTCACGCTTATTTACAGTGACTGCTACTTTTTTTCCCCCCTAGGTATCTTGAACTCACAGTCTAAACCTCACTTACCACATGAAACCTAGACACAGACTTGCCAAAACTTCAGGGGCAGACTAGGTGGCCAGCTCTGACAGGGACATTAAGATTTTCTTTGCCGGTGTAAATGATAAAATAGAAAATCTAAAAAGTCCATCAGTATATGCAATGCAGGACTAAGTTGAAGAATACTGTCCAAACAGGTAACACTTAATTTCCAATTCTGAAAATTAGAAAGGGCATATTAAAGATGCAAGAAGCCAAGCTCATTCCATCTCTGCAGTCTTTTGCTCCGCGGAACTGTGAACAGTTCCAAGTAGCAGTCAACAAAGAGGGCTGAAATCTCTGAACATGACTTTGCTTTTATATTTCTAGGCATATATCTTTGAATATGACAGTACATGTCAGCATTTTGGGAAGCATTCATTTTATAGTATCTAATTTCTAGCAATTTCACACTTTTCCAAACCACACTACTCACGACCTTTCAAAAACTGCTGCTGTTTGAAATATGACTGGATGATCAAGTACTGAAATGCAGCAAAATATAAGAACTAGATGCAGATTAAATGAAGTTATATATATATATATATATAAAACCCCACCTAGTAAGTTTAAATGGGTTGCATTCCTATTAACTTCTTCCCTTCTGCCTCCCAAGAAGGTCTTATTTGAGATTGAAATCGTGTGGTCCTTGTAGTCACGACTCTGCATACAAAGTAGCTGCCCTTTTACTTTAGACCGAGGAAAACACTTTAATAGCTGCCTCTCTGAATGACAGCACCTACCTGCCTTGCTACAACATGCCCTCAGCCTTACAAGAAAAGCCTGCAGAAGACAGAAGGCTACTTACTAGTGTTCCATAGAGTCCACGCAGGAGTAGCAGAGGCTGAATTTCGCTGTGCCTCTGATCAGAAGATTTTGCTCCCTGCAGCATTCAGACTATTTGGTCCCATTACGGCCATCCATCGGGCGGCTGAGTTAAAGGGTGGCCTTGCACAAACATAAACAGCTTGTCAGCACAAGCCAAAGAGGCGGGCCTGCCCTGCCAGCCACAATGCGAGCCAATGATTAGCTTCTTCGCATTCTGGGTGTTCAAGATATTGCATTTCATTCTTAAGTAGGGGAATAGGGGGGACTGTCTGGGAAGGGCTAGTGTTTGACGGTTTACTGCGAGGCATTAAAAGGCTTAAGGTGGAAGGAAAAAAAAAAAAATCAGTCGGTCCCTTCAGGAAAAGCACTTATCTGCTGCATATTCATACAAACAGTTTTAGAGAGCCCGCAGGCATCTCTAATGCATTGTTTCTTTTAGGTCAATCAAACATATGAATGAACTAATAAAAAACCTGTCAATTAAGTTTAGCTCATATTCACTGCAAAGAAGTTTCACTTGCAAAGTCTCTGATTTATTTCTCTCCATTCTTTGTCTTATTCTCATCCTCCCTACCGTGTTTTATTTGCTGAAAGTGGCATTTCTCACTTCTCTGTCACAAATGTCTTGACCTGACCTTCTTGACCTGATCCCCCAACCTTCATTCATCCTCCTATGACTGCTTCTCTTCACTTCCATCTTAACTGCTTGTTCTTTCTGTCCTGATCTCCCCGAAAGAGCAGTCACAACAGAGGCACCTTAGGATAAGGTTCTGTGAGACAACCCAGTTGATCTAGCAACTTGCTGCTGTGAAAAGTGGAGGAGTTGAGTCTCCCCTCTCTTCAGCACTACACCGTGGCCCCCTGTCTGTCCCCCACTTCATTCCAGGATAGGTAATGTAGCACAGAAGCAAATACTTCTCTGTCAGTTTACTGATCTTAACACAGAGACAAAAGAGGTATTGGATGGAGTGAATACTCCCTGAAATATAAGCTCCTTCTGATCTTGCCTCAGCCATCTATGATCCCACCTGTCTCCCCAAGTTCCTCTCTTCTTTGTTTGAACTGAATTGTTCCTAGTTAATTGAATACCCTGCTTACAGCTGCTGATCCCATTTCATCCCAGCTCTGTCCTACTTTCTTATGTCTCTAGTTTGGCTGTGAGGCCTGTCTGCCACCAAAATCGCTCTCATCAAGTGTTTTATAATAACTCCCTGCATAAATACCATGCTTTGTGCTTCAAGCCTCAGGCTCTTTGAGCTCTTTTTTTTGCTTTGGAAATAACTAAAATCCTCCTTAAGACCCATGCCATCTTTTTGGTTTTCACTGGTTTTTCCTCTGACCTTTCTGATTAATTCGTCTCTCTCAGCATTTACCCCTTTCTCTGTCACACTCCCAAAGGTATCCTACTTCTTGTTAGAGTCTATCCAGCTTTTACTATTTGCCTGTGCAGGCTCCTGTACCACTTTGTGTCAGTGATCTACAAGCATCCATTTGTATTGTTCAGCTTTCTTGTTTTTCTCCAGTCCCACATTTTGCCCTGTGTTTTAGGCATAGTGTATTAAATGCCTTGACAGCTCTTAATTTTAAGATCCTTTTCTGGGGTCAAATTAAAGCAGTGCAATCACACTACATTCATTACTGCATAGTCTTGGCACAAGTCATTTCTCTCCCCCTCTTGCTTTGGTAATGATGCTGAACACCCTGCAGAAGCAGATGCTGGAGTTAGCACCTCGTTCAGATGGGAATGCATATCAAAGCTCTAGGGCTTCTGCTGACAGGCTGCACGAGAATTCTGGCACATAGCGCTGCATCACAATGCACCAGGGTCACGTTTGCAAGTTTTTCTTCACAGTGAGACATACTAGGCGTGTTCTTCAATGACATCTGAGATTCTGATGCAATTGCACAGCCCCATCAGCTGGCACCTAAGTATATAACCTACACTGCCTTTACTTTTACCCAGATTTCCTTCTTAGTTAACTCTGTACTACACACACTAACGATGTTATTTTACCAGAGCTCTTTTCTAATACTTTTAACATGCAGACCCACAGAGATCTCTTGTGTGATCCCAGTATTTGATTACTTTAATTATTTTGATTAGTGAGCCTGGATCTTATTCCCAATGCACCTGCACTGTTTTCCACCAAAAAAATTCAGCAATTGAGATCATCTTTTATTCTGTACCACAGCCACATTGCCTACACCCCTATGAAAGCCATGCTTTCTTGTCCTGAGCTTCAAGACCGTTTCAGAGTTTCTTCTTTCTTACTGATCCACTCCCACAGCTCTCTTCATCACAAGACCTGTCTTTTCAGCTTTCTCGCTTCCTACAAAGATCTCTTTTCTTACCTTGTCCTCTATGAAGACAATGCCCTGCTTCATCAAATCAAGTTACCGATTCTTTCTTTTCTACAATCTACTTGTCACAAAATATAGAAATAATGTATCAGTATGAGAGTAAGAAACAATAAATACGCAGCAAATCACTCTAGAAGGAGGGATGTTTCATCCATATATATAAATTATGTGTGCTAGAAATGTCCTACCATCAGCCATGTATCATATGTTATGCACCTTACACTGTTAGATTTTTTATGGAACAGGATAGGCATGAAAAGCCCTTGATGGATACGGATCAAGTGTCCAAACACTGTCCATGAGATTGTGAAAAGACTGCCATGAAAAGACTGTTTGTAAATGCACAAGAGAAAGCAAGCTAGCTATTGCATCTCTGATTCCCATGGCAATTTATTTAAAATGTTAAGTCAGTTTAGCCACAAATACAGAAACAAAAGAGAGCTGATTTAGTGAACTATAGTTGAAAAGGCACACTTTAGACAAAGTCACCCTGGGTGCAACTCCTGCACCACCACTAAAAGAATTATGCCAAGGAGGAAACTGCCTCTTTGTCCTTAAGCCTTGTATGACGCAGGAAAATTGTTACCAGCACTACCAATGATACTAACCCAGGCACCAGCTAAGCATGACGGCCAAGCTGATTTAATAACTTAGTTTTACCAAAGAGGTCGTTCTGACCTCTCTCTTAATCGCCATCATGCACAGGCCTGCCCCTTTCTCATACATATTCCAGGAATGATGAGAAAGCTCACAGACCAAATTTATCTTGCTGGATGTTTTTCAGAAATGTTAATGATCTGACTCATCTCCCTGCCATGTTAAGCAGCCCAAGAGCTAGTTGAAGGAAACAGTAAACACATGTGGGTGAAGAAGGAGAGGAAAAAAGGTGGAGACCAGAATCACCACCTTCTTTTTCATAAGCAAAAAACTGGCTGTCATCTCCAGAAGCTACTATCTATTCTGGGGTGAAACTTAAAACTATGACCCTCAAAACCATGCCATTCTTAAACATATGGTCCAAAAAGCTCCTGTAATCCCTTGTTTGATTTCAAGCAAGAATTAAAATGTTTTATCGAAATGTATTGTTCAAAGGAAGGTGTGGTTTTATTTTATTAAAATGCAACTTTCTGTAAACATAGTAATAATTTATTCTCCTGGGGAAAAATTTGGATAGGAGAAAGATTCTGACAGGCAAAAAAACATTAAGTTATTAGAGTGTGTCCAAAGGAGGTGAAGGGCCTTGAGGGGAAGTTGTACAAGGAGTGGCTGAGGGCACTTGGTGTGTTCAGCCTGGAGAAGAGGAGACTGAGGAGAGACCTTATCATGGTCTTTAACATTCTCACAAGGGAAAGCGGAGGGGCAGGCACTGACCTCTTCACTCTCATAACAGGACTCAAGGAAACAGCATGAAGCTGAGTCAGGGGAGGTTTAGGTGAGATATCAGGGAAAAGTTTTTCACCCACAGGGTGGTTGGGTACTGAATAGGCTCCCCAGGGAAGGGGTCACAGCACTGAAACTCAGACCAAACCTGTCTGAGTTCAAGACGCATTTGGACAACACTCTCAGGCACATGGTGAAATTCTTGGGGTGGCCTGCATAGGGCCAGGAGTTGGACTTGATGACCCTGATGAGTCCCTTCCAACTCAGCATATTCTATGATTCTGTGATATGATTCAGCAGCACTTTGCCCACTCCCTAGGTTGCAGACTCCACGGGTAACATTTTGACTGTCCCCTTTCTTATTACCATCCGTGTATCTAGCCTCTGTTATTTATTGTTTGCTTGCTAAAACTGTTTTTTTTACCTTTCCCACTTTGTGGCCTCAGTCCAGCCTCACTCTGCCCTTTCTTCTCAAAACACAAGCTCTGCTGGGTACTATTTTGCATGTCCTTTGTGTCTCCTTTTGGGGGCCAACAAGGAACCTCAAGGTCCCCTGAGGCTCAACCTGATCAGTTCGTATCCGTTCTACTGCTGGGAGTAGACTTGTCCTGCTTCTCCAGCAGTAGCCACAGATACTGCAGAATTGAGTGGAGTGAGAAGATTTTTGTCATATTTTACTGGCTTGCTTTCAGTTACAAAGTGGGTCACAAATTATTCCCAGAAAGTACACAAGCTAAAGCAATGGAAGACTTTCGATAGTGAAAAAAGAAGTGAAACTCTGTAGCTGAATTGTTTCATTTTCTTATTAGAAAGGAAAACAAATGTCAGAAATGGCAAGGGAAAAAGACCATGTGCAGATGTAGCGCACTAACATGTGAGGCTGCAATCAATGGGAACTTGGGCTTAGTCCCAGCTCAGACCATGTGTATTTTGAACTTTGAGCTCTTGGACAACTTCCTAATTAGAGAGCCAGCAACACACTGTGGAACTATTTAACCCTTTGGTGGTGCCTCCTGAGGTCTAGCAAGTGCCAGAAAATACTTGGGATTTGTCTAACCCCTGGAGGGCACATATACTATAGGAACTATCCCTGTGCCCAAATGTGAAACAACTTCTGTCAGCACCTCTTTTACGCAGAAAGTTCAGGCTTACAACTCCTTCCTGCACTGCTTAACAGTTGCTGGAATCTCCCCCTAAAGTGCTAGCTTCCCATCCAGAATCTGCCTCTCTTCAAGACTTACCATGGTTCCATCAACCTCATCAGTAATGCTACACGAAGGATCAGATCAAACAGAGATACCCACCAGAACTTAATAGTGTAAATAATACACACTGCACACAGAGTCTTGTGTCTCTACTTCATGGGAATGGAAAAGCAGCAGAGTTACTATGAAATTGTTACTGTGACAAAAAATACAATTATAGCATTAGAAGCCCTGTGGAAAGAAAACAAGGGTTACACAGCTGATGTACATCAGCAGCTGTCATGTCTGACTATCACTGGTGTTCTAGTTAGACCTGCACTAGTGATTTCATTTTTCATATTCCTCTTTAAAGTGGTAATATTATGTATTACCTATTTCACAGAAGTTCTGTGTGCATGTGTTTAAAGTGCTTAGAAGCTCTCACTTTCAGACATAGAAACTGTTACTATTTTTATTATTGACTGAAGAAATATATCCTTTGAAAGCCCATAAATAGGGTAACTATTTTGACAGGGTGAGTTTTGTTTAAAATTTCCTACCACATCTAAGGTCACTTATTCCAAACGTAACACAAATACAGTGATAAAAGAAGATGCACCTCCAAAAATATATGCACTGTGGGCAAAGATTGACTTTGGGGTTGTAGAACACAGTAAACCTACCCAGGCAAGAAGCAAAGCAAATCAGCCTGTCACAGGCACCATGCTGCTATAGCTGGCTTCTATACCCAAGCTGGCTATAAACTACTTTAAGCCATGCTATACTACACTACAGGCACTTCTCTATTAAATTCTGTGAGTGAATTTAGAGACAACATTTAATTTCCACTGTTGTTAGGGGGTGAATCATGCACTTCTAGAGGGATTTTTCAAACAGTGCTGAAACACCCTTTGGGTCTGATTACCTTCAGAGTCCATAAAAATATTTCAGAATGACAAATGTTTTGGTTTTGGAGCAGACCTGCATTCAGAGTGTCGGTACTCTGATAAAAACAGCCAAAAAAGAGCCACAGACACCAGCAGCACACACATCCACCCTAATTTCAAATTACAGGATGACTTGTCTCCAAGGAATGCTCTTCTATATAACAGTATAAACATTTCCAGCAGTATCTTTTGAACTGACAAGTTCCTTACTAGGTATGGCCTTTGCAATGTGAGCTTGTTCACAAGGGGAAAAAAAATCATCTCTCCAGTTCTTTGCACTTCTCTGTGGGCTGAGATGTTCTTGATCACACAGAGGAACTCAAGAGAGATATTCAAAAGAAGTCTTTTGCAAAAACCTTGCTGTTACACAACAAACAGATACAATTAATTAGAAGACTGCCCTCAAGATAGCCATGGTTCCTGCTCCCATTAGAAACCCTATTCATCTTGAACTCAGCAGTAAATAGTCCACTTGCTTCCTTGGCAAAGAACCAAGCCTCTGCATCAATAAGAGCAAAGGCTGCTCAGAGACCAAGAGATATTTGCCCATCACAGGAAAAATGCTCAGATTAGCAGTGCAGTGACCTTGGTTCAAAGAAAGCACTTTAATACGTGCCTTCCTGCCAAGCATATGAGAACTCCTGCTGATTTCGCTGTCACATCAATGAGCTCAGCCATGGATTTATCCAGGAACTAAAAGGAATTAACTCCCTTCACACATACACACCTCCTTGAATAACGGCCAGAGTGGTCTGAGCCTAATGGTGCAGATGTGACTTGTCCCTCCCCTCTCCCAGTGTGGATCAGGAGTTTACCTCTCCTTGAATGAGACTACCCATGCATTTTATGCCTACTTGCTGAATTGAAGGGAGTGGAATGCCAAAAATAATGCTATACCAAACTTACTTCTACATATTCTTTCTATCCAGCACGCCTAGAGAAAGTGTGCTAGTTACCTAGCATGTGAAAACACTTAAACAATTTAAATGCATGAAACTGCAGAGGCACAACAAAGGTCACAATCATTCACTTGGATAAAGAAATGCTTTTAAAAGATGGTAGTGTGTACTGATAGAAGCCTGCAAGCAAACACAACAGTTCAAGTTTTCAGTATCCTCATATAAAAGGCTAGTAAGGGGGAATTTTGATGAGTTCCAGGTGTTCACTAGTCAAGTTCCTAGTGATCCCCCTATAAAAAACTGGGACATACTAGTTCTCAAGCAAAGCTCTGTTATAAAGGTATTCTGAGCACTAGGAGAGAGAAAGAAGACCTTAATATTAAAGGATACTACAAACTTCAGCCATACAGGAGAACTCAATTATAATATAAAAGTCCCTCTGATCCAAGTAGCACATGGTTAAACCTGTCATGTAATCAGAACCAAACCACCCCAATGTCTGGATTTCATTATGTCATGGCATTTTATAGCAGTCTAAGAAAACTGAACTGGGGGTCAAAATAATCCCAGAGTAATTCTTGAGACAGTCACACATATAAGAACCTCAGTGAAAATGGATAACAGACAACATCAGCAGACTGAACATACAAAGGCTCTTATTAAAGGCAAGAACAACAAAGACGTCTATAGACAAATGGCTTGCTTCAGAGTGAAAGTACCTACGAAAAATTTCTGCACAGTCTATAAAATTCAAGCAAGCACATGAAACATGCATACTGAAGAATGGAGTTCTGTTCAATATGCTCTCACTGATTTGAAGAGAAATGGAATTCATGGAATGCTAAAGTGCTTCAGAAATATGTATTTTTTATGAGTCCTACACATATTTAAAACAAATTCTCCATAAGAAAGTATTTGTACGAGATTGTATGTTTACACAGCAACTGTAAGCTACAGGGAGAAATCTGCAAAAAAACATACTTGAAATTGATACAGAAGTACCAAGGACATAACTAAGAATTAAACATGACATTTAATTATTTATTCAATGTCTAAAATCAACTAAATTACGTATTTTTATTTGAAAACAAAAACGTTAGATAGGTTTCTGGAAAATGTTAACTGGAGGGAAGGACCTTAAAGTCTTTTGAAATATTACCTAGCCAGCAAAGAAGACTAGAAATATCGTATATTCCATCTCAAGCAAATAAATAAATAAAAATGTGTATGCAGAAGCAATACCAATGCTATCTAAATTAGCAGGGGTTTTCTGAAGATATGCAACATGAAATAAAATTGTAATCTCTATCACGTGGATCAAGCATCACTATGGTATTTTTACAGTAATATGAAATCAGTTCCATCTCAGTCTGGTTTTTGTTCTATTTAACAGTTACTTTAAAAAAAAAAGAAAAAAGCCACTTCATCCAGCATTCATTCTTCTTATTGCTCTAAAAGTAATGAATATTCTGCCTCATTCCTTAAGCAGTGACCCCGATTCTGTTAAAAGTCACAGCTGCCCAACTGCACCACAGTGCTCTACCAGGGCCTTTGTGTTGACCTAGGCTACAAACATGGATTAAATTATAGCTCACACACTGTGATTCTATTTGCACGCAAGGAAAAAAATCTGTGTGAGGTAATATTGCATAGTACTCAGTGTTTGGATGAACAGCAGGCCTTGAAAATTTGTGTGCATTCACTTGTGCTTTTCTGCATACTCGTCAAGGTCAGCAATGTGACATGTTTAAAGGATTATTGTTTCCTCCTGGTTGCTGACCCAAGTTCAAGATGAAAGAGGCCTCACAAAAGGAAGCAGTGATACTTGCAATATAATTGCTAAAACTCAGCAATTGATTGGATTAATGTAGTTACTTTAAAGCTATATTTCTTGGTCATTTTAAGAACAGGTTAAAGAGCAAAAAAGCACAAGTCAGACGGAAAGGAAGCTTATCTCATAGTCCATCCCACTGGCTTCCCTAGATATGATGATGCCTAAAACAAAACACATGTGATCCCTTTCATACTCCAGAGGATTCAAAAGCATCAATGTCCACAATACAGTACAACAGGACACGGGCACTCTGAAAAGGAAATATTCTGCAGATTCAAAAATCTTTTTAACTTGTGAATGAGGGAAAAAGTTGTATTTTCTCAGTAGCATTTCAAAAAATGAAACTGAAGATGGTACAGTGTTTTTGCCTTTCACTTCCTTCCTCATCCACAGTAATCACAGACTCTACAACAAGTTCCAGCATCACTTTTTGGAAGGGGAAGAACCCACAGAGATATTTAATACTATCCTCAACAGAATAAAATACCATCCAGGGTTTTTTTTTCTAAGAAATCTTTTTACAGCTACACGTACAAACCTCCTTGCTACATAGAGGGACTGACAGCCATGGTATTTGCCCAAAGCAGTGTTTTTTGTCAATTGTGCATAGTATGATCTGTAAGCATGGTAATTTTGTATTTCTCCATTAAGTGACCCTGCTTCAGCAGGTAATAGATTGACAGTCTTTAGTGGCTAGGGTGAAATTTTTCATGCTAGATGTTTGTCTCATTAAAAAAAAATCAACCAGAATCATGGAGTTATTCCTGACAGCAAGATTAGAAAAATCAGGTTGTTTTGCATGACAAAAATTCAGGTGTCTGTATCTGAGAACCACTAAAATCCCCTGCTGTGCATTAGGAGGTTTAGGAGGCTTTACTCCAGAAAATTAATGTTTTAACATCACATGAATATGCAGACTAACCTCACTGTGTTCTGATGCATACTCACTTGTGAGACAAATTTTTTATGTGATAAAGGCATCTTGCTTTCTGTCCTTTCCTAGTGTTTGTGTAGCATCCCTTAAATATAAACCTTGCAGCAGTAGAAGATATTAAACACGACACATCAAACCCAGTTCCATGAAAGAGGACACTTAAAGTTCACAAGGCATTGAAGGAAAATTCTGTTCTATGAGAAGTATTCCCATGGGCAGCTCTCCCAGAAAACACATTGTCTTAAAAAAATTCCCCAATATGAAATAATGTTCTTTTTATAGCATACTGTACTAACATATTTCCTCACTGTCAGGGCTGTTCCTTCCCTAATTACAACTATATTAGCCAGCTCAAGACCTCATGGTGGTCAGGGAGTGTGCTTTGCAGGTGAGCAGTAGAGAAAGACCTTGGTCCAGATAGAGCCAGTGGAATCTGTTCTGTGAATGAAACCAAGTGAACAGGAAAAAGAGACTCCCCTGTCACTGTATTTTTCCAAGTTGGCTCTCTGTGGCATCATCCTTTGGCTATAGCAAATAAAATGCCCAACAATTCTTAGCAGCAACAATTAAGCCATTCATTGTGCTTTCTGGAAAATGATGGATGGAGTTTCTTGTACCAACCTCATCCCAGCTGCACTCTTTGTCAATTCCTCCTTCATGAAAATTGTGCTATCTGAGCATCTGTTCTGAATCACTAGATAAACAAACTACTATGGACTTCTTTGTATACATACCCATTGACAAATAGCCTTGTGAAGAGACAGCAATCCACAGACATAGAGAATTGCACTGCCAGTGTGATAGGCAGCCCTACATCTACTTTCAATCCCCATACCTGACTAAAACAATCAGCTGAAGGGCTCTCTTGCATTCCTTTATAAACGCCTTTATTTAAATAGTTCACTGGAAGTGCAGAAGATGACATAGTGACTCTGGGTCACTTGTTGCTTTGACAACACTCAAACTTTACTCAGTGAAAGAGGGGAAGTACATTTACAGGAAAAGGCTTTCCAGATGATAGGGTCAGAGTAGTGTGGATTCACTGCCACTGAAGGATCTAAGCTATTTTTTCCCAGTTCCATAAATCACGGTTGCATAACATCAGCTCTGATTTCTCCTAGGGCTAGCTGGCTGAGGACCAGGAACCATCAAATAACTTTCTTCTTTCTGCTCTCCATACCACTTGCAATCAGGTGAGGTCCTCTTTGTGTCTACCTGCCCTCACATCTTCAAGAATAAAACAAAGCAAAACCTTTCAGAAAACATGGTAAGGACTGCATAATTTTTTTTAAGCATTACCCAAAGCCAATTAATTTTGTGGCCTTTTGTTGCCTCAAAAGGATAAACTCACACTTCCCAAGAAAAAGAAGTGTTTTGCATGGTGGTCCTCATTTATCTACACTCTTTGATGCTGACCAAGAAATGAACATTTCTAGGAAAAAAAAAAGGAATTAGCTGCAATTATTATTTTAGTTCATGAACAATCAAGGTCAGAACCAAAGCCAACCATCACATGTCTCCTAATAATTACAGTGAAAATAATGACTTATTTTGTCATCAATAATAATTGATTTCTAAAAGACCTTTGATGTCACAGCATGCTGTTCATTATAAGCCCTATACAATAGTATCTATGTTACAACTTCACTCTGTTAACTCTCAAAATTCTCAAAATTCTTAACTTCTCAAAAACAAAAGAAAAGCTGAACAAATTCTCCTTTTCTCATTTTAAAGGACACAATCTTAATTATAGAGAAAAAGAGTACTTCAGCTATTCCACCTAGTAGGAACACTGTTGGTTGGAAGCCCATTTGAGGTAAAATTTTGCAATGAGAATATGCAGTATGAGTTACATTTACTTGCAGGATGGCTATGTCTTGGCTGAAGGTTAGTAAGTACATTGTCCTGGGAACTCCAAACACGCTAAAATAATTTGCGTTTTAGTTATGTAATTCTTGAATCCATTTTCAGCCTCATTGCTTTACTTTTACACAGCAATTACCTAATGTCTCAGCATTAAGTAATGACTAATTTAAAACCTGAGGGCTACACATACTGTAACACAGCTATAGCAAGCTATGGATTCAGGTATGTCAGTAGGGCAACGCTCAGCATCAAGGGAGTTAATGTCAACCTTCTCTTTCCAAAACCTAGCCCTGACACACAGCAGGAACTACTACTCTGCATTCTGCCACGACAGAGCCAAAGACGCTATTTCCAAAGAAGAGTGGAGACTGGTTCATTACGAGATATTTAACAGAAGTAGCTCAGTATCAGTCTGCAAACTTCCCATTTTTTGAAAAAGCCCCTTGTGTGAGTGAATTTCCACTGAACTGAAGGAGAGGGGGGAAACAGAACAGAAAAGGTATTTAACTTTTTTCAATTATTCCCCCAGACAGGTAAAAGGGACTCAAAAATATCTAAGCCTTTAAATTGAGACTACTCATCTTTCTAAAAGACAAACAAGTTGCAGTGATTTGGTTATTTCTGATTCACTGTTTTTAAAATCAGGTCATTACTTTTAATAATGCTTTGAAATAAATGAATGATAGGATAGCATTTCAGAATGTTTTTAACAGTAATCCATACCACCATGGGGATAAATTGCTTTTCTCTTGTCCTCCTAGTTAATCCATTTGGGAATCACATTATTGTCTCATAAAAAAAGAGGCACCCATCTTAATATTCCTGAACTAATGAGTTCTGCAAAATCCTTTCAAAGCACTAGCTAACCAGATTGATAAACTACTGTTTTATCCATCCAGATCAAGTTGGATTTATGATTAATTGCATGCTTGCAAATAATCTTTCAGACTTTTACTCATTGTTCCCTATATCAAAAAAAAAAAAAAAAGACACATTTGATGAGTACAACAGCCCTTCATGTTTGTCTGCTTGCATTCATATAGATCCTTTCAACTGCTGTGGAGGGGTCAAGTGATGCTGTCAGAATATATTTAAGTTTAGTTTTTATTATGTCACTGAAGTGATACAAGTTGCAATGTCAATGCAAAAAGATATATTATTGCAAAGTATAGTTTCAAACTGAAATTTAAAAATCCTGGGAAATTGAAGGTACTCTATCTTTCCAACTGCAACTTGGCCCTCTGGGATCCTTTAGAATTTTTTATTCCTGCATATACAACTAGGTTTATCACCTCAAAATAAAAATGGCAATTAGAAATCATAGTGGTTTGTACAATTTACATGTCCAGAAAGAACAATTATGCATTTGGCTCAGTTATGTAGGTTTCATTGCTCAGTTAAGTCATAGCTTGTATTCACATGTTACAGCCTTGCCTTGTGAAAAATGATCTGAAGAGTGTACAAACTGTACATAGCTTCAGCATGGAAGAGTGGCTTTGTAAACTGAGAGTTGTCCTGGCTTATTTCAGATGGCAGATTCGGTCCCATATTGTGATCCCCACTGTTCACCTGCCTGAAACACAGCACATGGTCCATGGTGTGTCATTTACTGTCTGATGGTCATGTGTCATGCTGCTTTTATTTCATGTGAATAATCAACATTAAAATTTAGATTCTCCAAATAACCAAAGGTAAACATGCTTCATTAAACTTAATAATTGATATTATTACCTTAATAATTAAGTTTATCATGAGCCTTATTAACTTAGTGATTGATAATGGTGTCTTAATGATTTTTAGGGGAATCTTTGTTGGTGGCCCACAACTATTTTGTAATCATAGTCACGTTTCGGTCAGTTAATTTCAATTAATATACTACATCAACTTAATAGCTAAACACTCACAGCCTAAGGGAGACAAAGTGAATCAGTAAGACAGCTTTGAAATAAGGTCACAATAAGTGTATGTCATTTTCTAATTTTAATTATAAGCAATTTCAAGGCCATGTCTAAGCAAACTCTGATATCCTGATGACCTATTCAGTTGTAACATACTACTTGACATCTGTGTTCTGAATTCAGATGAAGAGACAAACAAGAATGGTGGTAAGGGTGTGCTAAGGAGGTTTTTGTAATATAGCTTATAAGCAGTCCAGGGACAAGTCAGAATTCTGTATTAGGTGTAATTACTGATGTTTAATGAACTGCACTGACACTGCACAGGTGGAAATAACCAAGTCCTGAATAATCTGATTTAAAAGAAATTACTGCTGATGCAGTTATTTTTCTCAGATTTTTTTCTTCATGCAAAGCCCATAGAAAACAGCAGCATCCCTATGTTATTTTTTTCTGCAACATTATCAGGGACAATTAAATAGATTGGACCTACATGTGGTTTGCTGTTTGAAGGTCAAAATCCAAAACTCAACCTAGGTATCTGTGCTGTGACAAGTCACATTAATTGGTACCCCAGTTACCTTTTTGTTTCTCAGCTAGGTGAGCATAATGTTTTTCTTCAAAACAGATTGTTTACATCTTAATAAGTCCCAAATTACAGAAATATTTGTGTCAAAGCAGAGAGAAATTTGAAGATGGGGGAAGGAAGAAAGGAAGGGAAGGATGAAGGATACATTCCTCTAAGATATTTATGAGTATTTGTTCTTACCTACCTCATTTGCCTCAAAATTCTTTGTAGGGAGTTAGGAGAAAGGAGAAGTGATCACAGAATACTGACTGGAAAGAGAAGACCAACATGAAGATTTAGCCTTTCCTATGACAACAGTAGAAAGAAGGTGATCATGGAATGCAGGGTTCCCAGTTTTAAAGGACACAGAGAAGGACACAATTCCTCTACGAGTAGCAGTGAAGAACACTAAAACAGTTACAAAACGTTGCTTGCTTGTAGTAAGAAAAAGAACTTGGAGTGACGCAGAAATCCTATCTTGAAAGAGAAGGAAAAAGGGAAATAAATACTGAAGAGGACTATATTCCTTTTCAGCATCTTGGTAAGTAACAATGGATTTGGCACTATTAAATCTGAACATTGAATACCTTGCAGGGGTTACCTGTGCTGGCAGCTCACCCTGTGCTTTGCATGGAGAATACTAAGAATTCTCTTGATCTGTGGCCAGTTGCAAACTGGCTGGACAAGACTGGTCCAGCGCAGTCACTGGTGTACTCCTTCTTATTGTCCAAGAGAGGTCAACCACAAGGTAAACAGGTTTATTCCCTGATCAACCACCTGGCTTTCCTACAGGCCAAGGTAAAGGACCAGGCAGTTTCACACCCAGAAATATTTATGCAGCATGGGGGAAACCAAGGAGGCAGCCTATCACAGTGTCACTGTTCTGTTACCGGGGGGGTAAAGGTATCTGAAAATGTGACACACCAGCGAGCATGGGAATGCTCACACCTCAGTGCCTTCAAAGAAAGTTACAAAGCATTGATGCATGTAATAGCAGATGAGGTTTCAGCTCAAGACTGCAGCACCAAGAACTGCAGGAGATTGTTTAGTATTCAGTGAGCATATGCCTAAAAAGTCAGTGCACATGCTACCAGAATTTCAGCATCCTGCTGCGCATTGATGAACTTTGCTTAGGCTTCATCAGGAGCCATTTACATTCTGAATAAGAGATTTGGGAGGAAAACTGGCATACATACGATGCAAAGGGCAAAATTAAAGGCCAGATGGGTATCTGGGTGTCTGTCAAGGAAAGGCCTGAGCAGAGTTTAAATAAAACAACTCCTGAAATTTTCTACCCATGTCCCAGATCTTCCCAGAAGAACTTCTGAAATTATTCAGGACACATATGAATAATTTCTCTATATTTCAAAGACTCAGGCAGGGGCTTTCAAGGTTTAATCCAAGCAAGCAGTGGATTAACTGTCTTCAGCTGAAAGCCTGCCAGCTGACTACCCTTCCCCACGCACATGGCATTTGATGCCTGCCATTTTAATATTTTGACATTTTTGTGAGAGACATTGTCCTGAAAGGTCACCACTTGTCTCAGCAGTTGGCTGGCTGCCACTCAAGCCTGGGAAGCTTAGCTCCACAGCTGTCATCAAAAATGACCCTTTTCACAGCTAAGTTTCAGAGAAGCTATGAATTTCTGACTGTCAATGACGGGAAAAGGAGACAAGAGGAAGGAAAGAGAAAAATAAAATCACTTTTTACTCACGACAATGAAGACAGGCATTTATACACATATGTATAAGATGAGGCTGAGGTATTGCAAAAAGGAGCTTATAAACAACGGATTGATCAAACATCTTTGCGTTACAGCAGCATTATCAAGGGGGTTACACCACAAACATGTTTAGCCTTCTATTGCAGCAAAAAACACAACACACATACTCTCTCCCTAGTCACTTAATGGCAGTCACCTGTGAACTATGAAAATTACACTTTCACAAGCTTACAGTACCACAGTGGTCCCCAAGAAATAACCTCCAAATAAAGCAAGAAACATGACGTAGCAACAGAAACAAACTGACTACAACCTGCATTTCTTGTGCAATTATCTGACATTTATACTTGGTACTGATCACAGGCTGTTTTCAATAAGCAGAATTTCATTTACAGCACAGTGAGAATTCACTAGCCATAAACTCAACAGGACAACTGCACTACAGATGCTTTGATTTAGGAAGGAGAATAAAACCCAAGATGCTCTTTCTTCAGTGCTATGAGTCAAAAAAACACTGACAAATACCAATTCTCTTCCCAACAGTATCACCACAACACTGAGAAACCTTCAACTCCACTGCTTGCCAACCACCTTACTATCCTGTCTTCATGCCACATAGCAGATAAAGATCGTCTTCATGCACAGACAGAGTGAGACCGGTGAAAAACACGCATTGCTCACCGTGCTATGTTCATTGTTCTTATCAGGTCAGATGCAGACTTACTGGTGCCCCTTATGATGCCTATTTGTTTGCGCTTCTGATAATAAGGTACTGTCAAGTTTCCTAATGAGAAGTCCGGGTCTGCATTTACGGATTTTTTAAAAAAATATTCCAGGTGAAAAATACCAGGAAAGGTTTCTCTCCTACGCGCTCACAAGCTATTACTGTTGAAGTATCTTTTTCACTGTTTATCTAACACTAATCTAAGCAGAAAAACATCTCTCTATAAGTACCCCCTGCATTTGCTTGACTTCTGCCATCACAGACAAAATGGCAAGCAGACATCCCCAAAATCAACACAACTACAAACTACTTATTCTGGAAAGCTTTCATGCATCCCTTTCCCTCAGCAGCTCTTCCAGTGAAAGCCAGAACAATACTGCAGAGAAGCTTTCCCTGTCAGGATGTTTTCAGCTTTCATCTCTCTGCTTTTTCAAGCAGAAGACTGAGGTAGAAACCTTAATTAGCAATCTGAAAGCGTCACACAAGCAAGGAATACTTACATTTGCAACTGTATTTGTGATATTTGCGCACTGATCCAGCGACTGGTGATTACAAAGAAGAGAAAGTGCTTTTTAGGCTGCCTTTCAAGTCTTGCAGCAGTGAAACGAAGGCTGTTATCTGAAAGCTACTCATTTTCTATATGCTGTGCTCTGCTTGCTTCCCATGTGCATACAACACAGCTGCCAGATTTAATAACCATGTCAGCCTGCTTTCCCCATAAAGCAGCAGAGAGATGACAGGATCAAGATGAAGTAGCCAGCGTGTTAATCTGTAGTTATGGCTGCACTAAGCCTGGAATGAAATCACGGTTTTATTGCCCTTGAAAAAAAACACAAAAACAACAAATCAATGCTCTTTGGGGGGAAAAAAAAAAAAAAAAGAAGTGCAAAATGATTTCAGAAATGTTGATCCATACTTGCCTCAGTGACATTAAAGCACATTAAAGAAATTTCTCCTTTTTCACCTCAGTTAACAAATCCTAGGACTTGCGTTACGTCTTTTTTCCTACATCCCGATCTTTCAGAACACATTTCTCCTAGTAGTGTATGCTTCTACCCCAAAATAACAAAACCACTAATCAACAAATTAGTTGAGCTTTCCCTCTTCTCTGGAAGGAAGGATTTCCATACCTGTTTATCTTTGCTGACTTCTTTCAGAAAAAAAACAAAGTTAATAAAAAAGGGGGGGAAAGTCTCTTTTACCATTTGAATTCTCCCACATGCAGTGGTTCCTAGAGCACTGGACTTTAGTATCTGATGTGGTCAGTTCACTGATGAGGTGGAGTATCGCCGTACCTCCAGCTGCAAAACCAGTTCCATGTGAGGGAAGAGTGGCCAGACTTTACATGACAAGAGAAGGTGCCACTCATGCAATCAAAAACAACAAACTAAAAATAAACCCAGAAATGTTCAGTCGGATTTGCAACAGTGCAGGGATGCCGCAGAGGTCATATGACATCTGTGCGTGTCTTTTTCTCTCTCTCATTTATATTCCCTTCACTTCCCTTGGAGGCACCTGTCTCAGCGGGGAGTGGTTTCTGTGGAAACTACGGACAGTCGGTTTTCCCCTCAGAGAAACTGTTACTATGGCAACCTTACATAATGTATATGGCCTAGATTCTTTTTAAAAATAATCTAACCTTGATATTCTTGTTATTAAAAAAAACAGCTGATCTGTCTGGGGGGCAAGAAATACAGTTATTTAAAAACTGTATTAGAAATATAGGATTAAAAAAAATCCAAATAGTGTTACGAGTTCAATGACAGCGTAAAGAAGCATGTCATCGCATCACTCACAAAGACAAAATAAATTGTAAATGCCAGTAAACAAGGTCTATTATTTAGCACTTGTGGGAAGCAAGGAGGAAGGGAAGCATATACTTGACGTCATGGCTCAGTGCAGCAATCAATATTACATCTTGCAGAGTCAAGTTTTTCTCTGCGTGTTCATTCTTCCATCAACCAGAACCTCAGTTAATGATATAAGCCCAAATACCACTTACATCTACCCCATTCAAAACCAAAATATCAGGTTCAAAGTCACTGACCCTACACTATGAAATCATGCTATGTTTAAACTCGGGGAAGTGCCTGAAAAGAGCTGCAGGAGTCAGTGAGGCATGGTGTGCAGTGGAGCAGAAGCAGAAAAGGCACAGTGCTGTTTATATGACTTCGCTCTCAGCTCAGAGGAGAAAAATCTGCCCACAGCCATGGTGGGCTAGGCAGGTCTGTCAGACTGCATTGGGCACATGGAGATGCAAGGGCCCCAGTAATGGGGCTGGGCTGGGCTGGGCGAGGGAGCTTTGCATTCTAAGTCACCTGCCTGCATTAGGATTACATCATGTCACAGATGTGACATGAAACAGGTAGGTAGATGTCTCCCTTCTCCCCCCTATCTGCAGCCCCTGTGCAGAAAACCCTTTTACTGACAATACAAATCAAAAGTCAGATGGTTAAGATGGCAAAGCTACCTGTTTAACTCTACACAAAATTGGTGATTTCAGTTTGAACAATATGATTGGGGAAACTTTACTAAAACCCTACCTCAGATGTCTGTGTTGTGATTCAGTGGATTGACCTATCTCCTGACCTGTCAACCTGCAACCCTTATTAACATGAACCACATTATTATATACGGGGACTAATTTTTCTTCTCTGCTCCTATTCAGAGAATGAACAAGAGAGATGACTCGGCCTACAGAACATTTTCCCAAAACTTAAACTAGGTCCTCCTAACTCCCATGGGCAAAGGGGCTCTCCAGCTGGGACAAAGCAGGTATGAAGTATTACTTCAAACCCCACAGCATTTATCTTCCTTTCTTGTGCAGTGGAGACACTCTAACAAAGGAAACTCACGCTGCCTGAGAATGAAGTGCTGTTTGGGATCTGGTTTCTCCAAGCAGGTGTTCAAGACCAGGGTTTCACAAAAAATTTGCTGGTGACACAAGTCATGGGACATTCTCTAATAGGAAATCCCTCAAAGGGGTTTCTCTGTACTGTGCAAGAATCCCTGGACTTTTAAATTAAAGAAGAAAATTGCTTCATAAATTGCATTAAATACCCAAATTGACATATACAGGACATTTACTCTGACGATCACACAGAGCAGGATTTTATCAGAGGCTGTGCGCACACACCTTTTTGTCTGTTGTATGAAGATGTGAAAGCATTAACATTCTTTCTCTTTTACATAGAAAAACAAAGAAGATTTGATGCACGGTGTAAACTTCCATTGGGTTTAAGGAAGTTCAGCATCAGCAGGACACAGACTAAAACTTACATGACTGAAACTTGTATGATTTATAAAATACCACATTCCTAGACAAACATTACACAGGAGTCAGGCACCTCTACCATTTGACTTTTGAACCCCAGGGCTCTCATATTCTATCCACAGGAGATAAAACCACAATGTGTTACAATCTTTTGCCTTCTAAAATTAAAAACAAAACAAAACAAAACAAAATATTTTCAACAAAACATCTACATCCACTTAGGAATTATTCTTATATACAAAATTACATAATAATTAGACAATGTCTAGTGAAACATGCAATTAGTGGCCCTAGGAAAGACAATATATTCAAGAAGAAAAGCAATAAAATTAAAAGATTCCTTAAGCAGAATAGAAAAAGCTAAGCTGTCACATAAACTCATGTGGTTCTGACATTTTGCTATGTAAAACCTTGAACTTCAAAGAGTACATTCCACAAAGACAGCAACAGGGACAAATCGAGAAATTAATATTATAACAAGGCAAAGCAATGAAGCCAATATCTTATTTAAAAAAACAAACAAACAAAAAACCAACCAAACAGCTGACATAAAATAAGGAGGCTCAACTACTTTTCATAGCTGTGCCAAGTCTCCCAACACAGAAAAGCCTAGCACAGCGAAAGCCAATATGGTTACATGACTTCTGGACTGAGCTAAGTAACATCTATCCAGCTCAGAGTGGAAGCAGCATGAACTTGGATCCCTCTCCATTCATCTGTGTCGATATTCTGTGTATTTCATGGCCATTCGTGGTTTCCTCAAGCAAAGGACAGGGTGTTTGGGCACCAATCTCAGGAGCGGACATTTCACTAATACCACTGTGCTTTCAGTAAGTTAACATCCAGCACTTACATTTCTTACCCCAAACTCCAATCATGCTGTAAGAGACCTGGCAGAGATACTGCTGAGAAGGCAGTTAAGACTAACAAAAGAAAGATTTGCATTCACAGCAGGACTCAGGCACACAGAGATGCAGCTGTAACCCGTGAACTTGCTGTTAGTTTCCTTCCAGCAGGGAGTTAGCTCACTCTAGGAGTCCAAGTTCCTCTTGAAAGCCCAAGATCTGCAATAATGGCCTCTCAGAGAATAGATTCAGAAAAAAATGTAATTGAGCTGTTATGACCTGCATATTGTTTGGCACACCTCATAGAACATGAGAGCAGCCCTACAGCCTACCATACAGCTGAGAAAGGCAGACTTTCAGTGGTTATTTAAAATGTCTTCCACCCATTCCATCAGTATTTATCATGTTTTCCACCTTTCCCACGTCTTTACATCAGGTCTATGAAAAAATATATTAGCAACACAATATTACACACGGCTTGACTCATAGATAGATAGGAGTGTCAACAGAAACCCTTTGTACAATATCACATCACTTATTCCAAAAGAAATCTCTAGTAGACATGCCACTTTGCTTAACTCCATGCTAGGCTTTTACATATACAAGCTACTTGTTCTAGGGTGCTGACTGCCCATCAGGTTTATATTGCCTTTGATACTGCAGTCTCTTTTCTCCCATGGTCCTATTATAGAAAAAAAGTCCTACTTCCTATCTACTTGGATTGACATGCTTTGGTTGAGGAAAAGAAAGCTTAGCAGTAAATAAAGGGAGAGACAGATTCACAAAGAGGCACAGGCACGGGTGTCCGCTCCTAACCACAAGGTGCCTTGCAGTCTGCAGATCCTCCTGCCAAGAGTTCTGTACTTAAGCAACCCACAGGAATGACACCCACAAAAGCCAGCACATTAGCACAGAGCTGCCTAACTTATCTACTGCAAATGCTAAGACACTTTCTATGGACTTGGTATCTTCATCTGGACCGCAGGAAAATGCCCATCTTCAACTGGGATTCATACATACCCATTCTTGAGTTAAATTCCCTTTCTTAAAAAAGCTCACTGAGGAAGAGATGAGAGCCAACTACAGTACTCAAGCGGTGACAGATTTGG
Organism: Grallaria varia; assembly: GCA_013396735.1. Taxonomy (NCBI): domain Eukaryota; kingdom Metazoa; phylum Chordata; class Aves; order Passeriformes; family Formicariidae; genus Grallaria; species Grallaria varia. Next base: position 716,689 of record VWZG01026172.1, on the reverse strand, counting down.
GGTCAAATCTACTATCAACCAAATAAAAGCCTAACCAACATTCCCTTATTTAATCATATCTTTTTAGGTTATTCTAAGGTAGGAATCCTCCTGAAGTTTTCCTGATATTACTAAATAACAAAAGGGAGTGAGGGAGAGAACAAAGACCACTGTGTAGCCTGTAGTCAGACTGTTGTTTAAGGCACTAACCTTGAAAGTCCAATCTCTGCTGCAGTAATTGGCTGTTCAATAGGCGTAGAATCAGGTTTCTGTGCCCTGATGGCAGGAGCTATTTTGCTGGGGTTCAACAGGCGCTTTCTGAGTGCTGCCAGATTAATCGCTTCGGAGAGGACAGGCACAGTGTCTTCTGTGGTAAGTCTGACAAGCCAAGGTATGAGAGAGATGCCCAGCTGTTCACCTCTTGCTGCTGCTTAGCATCTCCAGACACTTGGGTTAAGTGGCAGGTTTTGAAGGCTGACATTCCTGCCTGAGGTATTTAAGGTGGCCATTAGGTATTTAAGGCCATGTCTAAAAATGTGGGAGCAGGGCCACCTGAGCTAGCAAGGATCTGCATACTGACTCATAAACCAGAAATGCTGGGCAGTTCAGTGCAGAAATACACAATCTGGCTCTGTGCATGGTCACTAACAAGTCACAGTTCTGCGCACAAGCCTGCATTTCATTGTGACTTTTCCAGACTGAGGGTTCCTGAACTCTTATCTACCCCAGAGAGTAGGCAGGCCCTACATCTGGCCTCAGTCGATGTATGGATCTTGCCTGAGTTCAGCCAAGAAAATAGTCATTATGGAGATTAAAACTAAACTGATTTCACCTAGCCTAGAACACACAGGAAACAGATCAAAAGTGGATGTCTGCCTGGGTTTGTCAAGGATTTCAACTTTAGTTAATGCTCACAACTGCAGGCCTGCCTATTTCTTTCCTTGTTTTAGAAGCACAATTCGGTGCCAAGGCTCTGGCAGGCAGGCCAGAAAATAGTGACAAATAGTGTAAGCTGATCTGGCAGGCTTCATTAAGGGCAGATTAAACATTGACGGTCCCCAAGGTTTTTGTGATATGATTGCATGACATGGCCAATGAACTAGTCACTCCCTAGGGTGAGAAGCAGAGATGATGTTCAACTGCCCGGAGAGTGGAACATAGACTGCTTTGTGAAATTACATGTTACGACAATGTAAGATGCAAAGCACCATCTCTGAACAAGGTGCTTCACCTCAAATAAACCTTGTGACTAGCTAAACAAAAGTCTGTTTCAAAGAGGGCTGAAGGATGTAGAAAAGGAACAGAACAGACCTGCAAAAGGCCAACACAGGAATTCAATAATCCATCCAGTCAGAATGTCTTGCCCTTTTTTCCAACACAAAGTCCATAGTTCTCATCATTTAAGATTGTTTTTTCAAGAAATATTTGAGAATGGTCCCAAATTTACTGAGTCAAACATTATTATATCAGAATGTCAAGAACCCCCTGAGTTGTCTGTGCTCATGTCAAGCTTGTCTTGAATCTAAAACAGTCTCCTAGTTCGACTATTTACTTGTAGATTGACTATTCTCCTTGCTCTACAAGGGTGCTGGGTCTGTAAGTTTCTAATCACAAAGATTGCATGATAACATGACAGCATTTCCCTTTTCAATCCATAATTCTACGAACGCTTTCAGATCTTCTTTTACATCACCAGACCAAATAAATTGATCCTACTTGAAAAATTGCCACTAAACATCAGAAGAAGAATGTTATACAGCAATCTTGATCTGCTTTGTAGGTCCAGAATACAGCAGAAAGAAGCTTCACTGGGTTTATACAGCTACAGCACAGGAGGCTGCATTAAGATAATGATACACAGAAGCGTAAAATTTGTCACTGACCATCTGAAATTGAAGAGTTCTAGCGGTACAGAAATCATGGAATTATTAAGGCTGCAAAAGATCTCCAAGATCGCAAGCCCAACCTTTGACCAAATACCACAATACCCACTAAACAATAGCACTAAGTGCCACATCTACTAATTTTTTAAACATTCCCAGAGAGGGTGACTCTACCACTTCCCTGGGCAGCCTGTTACAATGCTTAAACACTCTTTCAGTGACGATACTTTTCCTAATACCCAACCCAACCTCCCACCGCACAACTTGAGGCCATTTCCTCCTGTCCTGTCACTGGTTGACTGAGAGAAGAGACCGACTTCCACCTCACCACAGCCTCCTTTCAGGCAGTTGCAGAGTGATAAGGTCCTCCCTGAGACTCTGTTTCTCTAGGCTAAACAACTCCAGCTCCTGCAGCCACTCCTCATCAGACCTATGCTTCGGATCCTTCAGCAGCTCTGTTGCTTTTCTCTGGACTCACTCCAGCACCTCAATGTCTTTCTTGTAATGAGTGGCCCAGAACTGGACACAGCACTTGAGGTGTGGCCTCACCAATGCCAAGTACAGAGGGACAATCACTGTCCTGCTCCTGCTGGCCACACTATTTCTGATACATGCCAGGATGCCACTGGCCTTCTTCAACACCTGGGCACACAGCTGGCTGTCAACTAGCACCCCCAGTTCCTTTTCTGCTGAGCCACTTTCCAGCTATTTTTTGCCCCAGCCAGTGGCACTGATGGGTTTGTTGAGACTGAAGTGCAGGACTCAGTACTTTGCCTTATTTAACCTCTTAGAGTTGCCCTTGGCCCACTGATATGAAAGGTGATAGCCTCATTCAGAAAGGTAGGAAATACAGATACACAATCATGAACATTTTAATTGAAAAGTGGAAACAACTCTGCAAGCTTCCATAAAACAGAGGGTTTCTCATTCAGTCAGAAAATTATCTGAATTTCCATATTTCTCTACTAAAACCTGGATTGTATCTATTGACGTAATTTTGGAAGAAAGAAAAAGTGTTGTTTAATCTATCCCATGGTCAGAGAGCACAGTATCTGAGGGGCACAGCATGGCTTCTTAGCTGTCTCGTGGATTTAATCACATGGAAAACCTGTTCTTCAGTGCTGCAGGTTCTGCCTTTTTCAGCCATCAGGTATTTCAACAACATCTGGACACATTTTAATGCAAATGCATCTAGCAAAACCCTCTTGAACACAGTACATGCAGTGTCCTGTTTGAAGTGGTCTACCCTGCCTTTATTACTAAATAAAATTGTTTGGTTTCCTTACAGTTACTACAGGACATGAAGTAAGAACCATCAGGTGAAACTGAGGTGTTGGTACATATAAGGGAAGATGTACCCGTAAAGGGAAAATCAAATATCATTTATTTGGAAAACAAATGAACAGCTGATGGGTGGCACATATTGATCCTTGCCTTGTCTATCTTCCCTATTCTTTCTGCATTTTAGTACCTTGACACCATCACCACAACCATCATTCACTACTTCTCCACTTAGCCCTTTTTAGCCATGGAGCCCAAAAAAGAACAATAATTACCTTTAGCTCTCCTGAGTCATCAAGTCAGCTGGAGACATTTTGTCGCCTGCTCTAACACCATTTGTGCCCTAGAAGTTCTGAAGTGAAATGGATGTCTCCAGACTACAGGAACATCCAGAGGGAACTTTCTACAGCACTACTTACTTGGAATGTCTTTATACTTGTTAAATACAAGGAAACGAGTTAAAACACACAAACCAAAATTATCTACCAAGAGAATTATATTCCAATGTGACAGATGCATTCAGCTAATTAGACCTCTTTATGGCTTTACCTCCAATTCAGAATTGAGTAACTTTCTGGGCATGTGGGTGTTCCAAGTGAACTGGAAATGATGAAAGCACTCATTCAAAACACTTGTTGGCAATCTTTTCCAGCACTTCAGTCCACATCAGCTATTTGAGTGGATTACTTATAATTTAGGAATCACACATTATGCCATGCCTGAAAAAATAAATTCCCAGAAACAACTAGAATTATGTAGAAACCACTGTGAATTAAGACAAAGATCATGGGAAGAGGGAGGAAAGAGCTGCAAGGATGTACATTAGCAGTATCTTTTCTTTCCTTCACGTTTTGCAGAAGTCTTTTTTAAGGCACAGAGCCTTCCTTGATTTCTAGAGGTGAACAGGTTCTGGTGGTGGAAAGGAAACAAAGGTGTCAGTCTGCTACTACAAAAATTTTCCTCAGATAATACAGGGGATTATGTAGACAGATCTCACATAATCCTAGTACCTGGAACTAGTATTTTGGCTCTTAAGAGTCGCAAACTTCCTCCTGCCCCCAGGCTGAGCTTGAAATCAGGGAACAGAAAACAAACACTTGGTTTTGCAGCTAATTCTGTGCTGAGCCTGTGCTTGACTCAATACAGTGCCTAATTCTGGTGCCTAAGCATAACCTGTTAGGACAAAGCACAGTTTTTATAGGCACTGCAGTGCGGAACTGGAATTCTTGAAGCAGACATTACACATCTAAAAGCAGAGCACATCTCAAATTATTAGTCTTATTTCTAAGTAGATACACAGTAGCATTTCAGTGCTTACAGAGATACTCGCTATATTATTCATGGATACAAATACTCTATCATAATTTCTGCACACACTGTGTGCAGTCATGTTCCTGCTTTCTCAGCTCAGACAGAACCCCATATGCATCTAAATATCTATGTCCTGGGAATCAGATCCTTACGGATCCTACTTGGCTGGAGAACATCATGTATCCCTTGTGTAAAATAAGTTTTCCAGATTCTGCTGCACTCAGCAGTATGCCCAAGCAAATAACTGTAATAGGACTCATTACAGAAAAAATGGGATTGAATCCCATTGTTGATTAGTGAAAAAAAGAGATAACTAGTTCATTTTCTTTAGCATCAGCATTTTATTTGCTTAGAATTCCTAAAAAATATCATGTGATGGGAAGAGCACACATTTTGCAGGGAACCTGTCTTAGATCTCTGAGCAATTAGTACATGGCAACTTTTCTGCTTTTTACATTAGGGAAACTCAAATACTATTTTCCACAGAAGCACCCATTTCTTGCTATGAACTACCTGTCCCTCACTATAAAATACTTTGAGATTAACATTATAATAATCAATAGTTAGATCTAATTAAACTTGTTACTTTAATTACATCAGTTGTTGCTTTTAGTGACTTCTAAAAACATCAGAGATGATGAGGACATTTTTCTCAACCCTTTAAGCCTTTCAGTAAGCCCTTCACTACAGATGTCCACTCTGGCACCAGGTGGCTTGATGGGTGTGCTAGTCAATTAAAACCTGGCCATCTCTCCCACATTCAGACAGAGAAGGTCATGGTCATAACCACTGCCTGACAAACAACTGGCTGTTGTGATCTCATCTACGGAGCCTCGCCCTTCTTTTCTTCCTGCAAGTGCAAACAATGGATGGACAACTATTCTCTGTGTTGCTGGGCTGCTTGGAATAGAAATTGTACTACCATCTTTTGACTGCAAGGAGAACTGCATCTTTAGGGAGCCTCCCTTCTACATTAAGTCACTGCAGGAAGTAATCTCTAATCCAGAGATCAAAACATACAAATCCATTTAAATGTGGAGACACAAGATGAACAGCATAGCCTGTGAGCTGAGTCCTATACAAAAAGCAATTTGGTTTGAAAATATCCTTAGAAGGCCTGTAATTTTGGGCAATTAAAGTATACTCAAGAAAAAAACAAACATTAACAGTCTTAAATGTGTCAGCCACAGTACACCTACATCTATTCACATGTCCTATCAAACCATTTGGAAGTAGCTTCACTATGACAACCCATGTTCCCTTTGGTATTTCCAGTCCATGAGTACAATGGTGCTCAGTTCTTGGGTAGATCAGTACAGACTAAAGCTGGCATTAAATACAGACTCTGATTTTCAGCAGTTTATATTTACATCAATTCAGAAGTGATGGACACTTTCTGAAACGTATAATAATCTATACAAAATTATTTCAGTTCCTAAAGCGGTTTCATACCTTACAATCAGAATTAGTTAACTGTCCTCACTGAAAGTCTTAGAACCAAGAATTCTTACACTTTTGTGACTAGACAAATTTTTTCTGAAACAAATCAGAAACACTTTGGAGATGCTCATAACAGATCTTCAGAGGCTGGTTATCTTACATGTGCACAAAATATGAGATATTTGAATATTTTGAAACCAAACAAAGACAACACTGACATTTTTAGGCAATTGCAGATGAATCTCATGTATTCATAAAAGCTAAATTCCAAGACACTGTGAATAGGAAAATATATCTGAACCCCAAAGTAATGTGTAAAAAGGTACACTTTCCATTTGACTTTGAGAACAACTTTGGGACAGGAGTGTTTAATAAAATTCCTCTGCATAGCAACAATAGTTCTGCTGGATATCTGACAACAGAAACACTGGTTTAATACCCTGTGATCTAGCAACAGCATTTTTGCCAATCCCTGAAAGGAAACCACTGGTATTTTGGGTGTGCATTATGGTTTAGTAATATTTAGCCACTTTATAAATTTGGGGCAAATCTTGGTTTCAGTGAAGTCAATGGGATATCTGCTACAGGCCTCAGTGGAGCTGGGCTTTCATACATAATATTTAAGAAGTGAGTCTATGGTCTGAAGAATAGTAAAGGAGAAAGTAAAAAATCTTTTTTCCATTGCAAACAAAAATGTTACAATAAACACTAATAGGTAAAATCCAAGTTTTTCATAAGATTCTCTATCATCTATGCTATGCTGTACACAGTTTTTAAATAACTCTCAATCAATTGCGTATGCATTTACATATGCAAAAAAACCTGGAAAATAGTACATACATCCATACAGGCTAAAAAGTCAAGATAGGTGTTTTTCATTTTCTTCTCCCATTAGCACAGTTCCACGAATAATCAGACCCTTTGGTGTAGCTGGAATTACATATGGTAACAAAGAACAGAGTAAAGTTACTAGTTCAAAGAAATCATTTTGTTCTCACACATAATGTTATTAAGTTCAGGTGTTACAAAGTAGTGGCCAAGGTTCTTCACAGGTCATTCTGACCTTTCATCTACACCCTCCCTGTAACAGACCACCATATACCGTGGTACTGCAGTACCTAACTCCTTCACACAGGAAAACCAGGGCACAGACTTACTGTATATGCCTGCTGGATGGAAAGAATGCTTTACTGCTGAATAATTCAACAAAATCACCTTTTATCAAAAAAAAACTTGTCTAGTCCCTACTCAGCAGCAATGAAAGCACTCCTACCCTGCCCCTGACTTTCTTAAATTATGTAGAATCCACTTTTATCCTGGGTATGTATAAATTAGGCATGAAAAACAATTTTTCTGACACTGGCAACAAGGTTTTTGTAGTTGTACACAGCATCTAAAAAGTTGATCTCAATAGTAAATTCTTTCCATCCTTTTTTGTGCAGTGGTTCAGAAAATGACTCGGACCTGCTTTGATGGGTGTGCATGATCATTAAGACACTGGACCCATTTTCAAGTGTCCAGACCCCACCACAATTAATCACACAGAATAAAGAAAAAGCAAGAAGGATTTCCTTTTTCTAAGCTCTGCCTTCCGGGAAGCTGGCAGTCTAGTGTCAGTGGGGAGGAAATGACATCCCCACTGATTAGAATTGGCTGGAAACACCCCAACATGCAAGAGGCCTATAGGGAGAATGCCAGGACCATGGTTATCACTCAGATCTCTTCAATGATGCATGACATAGCACTCCACATGGGCCAGGCAGCATTGAGCAAGAACCTGATATACACATGTATATTCCTAAACTGCATCAGAAGTTTTTTGAACATCCCCTGGTACTGAATGTTCCTGCTCCTTGCTCAGCAATGACTAGAGATACTTCTCCCTCTGAAAAAGTAGTCATAAATCACAAGTCCAATGTATGACAAGACTGCAATGCAGGAATAATTTCCCCTGCATTGCCTCTTCAGATGCATTATTAGTTTTATTATTCTCGCTGCTCTTTCCTAAGATTATAAATACAACACAAACATCCCGACAAACTGAAAAACAAAGGTTTATAAGGTTTTGTATTATAGGGTTTATGAGTTGCAGCTATGTACTCTGCCTCATGTTTGATTAGAGGAGTCTTTTTTTTAACAATTTTGGACTTTCCATTTACAGTACTCAACAGAAATACTTGTGGTGGCATTCCAAATGCACAGAATGTGGATTCCTTCCTATTTCACTGAATTCAGGGAACTCTGAATTACACTCCTACTGAAAGGATCAACCCAAAAAAAGTAAAAACCATTTGCATAGAAAACTGATCCACACAATGGCAGTGTTCACTGCATGGACAGCAATATTTCATGAATTTTTTATTTTCACAGAAAAAATTTCCATGCGCTCAGTTACTGGCTACAAATGAGTTCTGAGATTTCTCCACATGCTATGGCATGAAAACTGATGATCTACATTCCTAAATGCCTGGCAGCTCTGTGTTCTGATATGCCTTTGTTTCTCATCCCATTTTTCTTTAAAAACTCAGACTTCTTTTTGAAATGTGCCCACTTATGCATATGTTTTCAAGCTTTTATTCTATACCAAAAATACCTGGACAAGAAGATGACAGACAACACAAGGAAAAAAAATAATCTCCAGTTATTAAAAAAAGGCAGGATTGGCAACACGTTCTGGAAAATGCCAAAGGGTTTGTGGAATAAATTCCATTTGGCAAGTTTAGAGATAAAAGCATCCAGCTGCTTTCAAACAGCAAATGAAAAACTAAAATGTCTCTAAAATTCCCAAAACATCTTAAATCAACAAAACATACCATCCTCCCACACAAAATAAGAACAACAGCAACAAAAGAACCTCAAAACATTCCTATTTACATAGACTTCAATGCTAGCTGAAGTATGTATGTTCCAGGCAGTTTGTCAGAGAATACATGGGTATGCAACAAAGGGCATGGGGTTGAGGGATTTTATGATGCTTCAGGCTATTGCAAAGCAAAGCACAGAGATGAAAGGAGTCATGCTGATGAGGGACCTAGGATGAGGAACCAGGCTGAGCCATATGATGAGTTGTATCCTTTGCAAAAGTGCTTCTATCCACTTGATTAGTCTTTCAGTGCCTGTATCGTCGAACAGGAGTTACTGGTTTAGGGCTTGATTCAGCGTTCGCTGAAGTCAGTCGTGACTTTCTACTATATTTAAAAGGCCTTTGAATCAGATGCTGTAAGAATAAACGACATCTATTTATGCATCCTTTCCTCCAAATTTAGGTACAACCTGTTCAACTCCTTCATGACATGCAGGGCATGTAAAATATACTTCTAACTAAACTAGAGCTTGGAATTACCTAAGACAGGGACTATCTCCTACATTGTAATAGCAGAAAATATTCAGAAGACTCTCTGCAGAAATGGCAAGAATACAGCCCTTTTAACTCTAAAGAGAATCTGTATTTTGAGGCTGTTGGTCCTTGTCATTGTTCCTTCAACAGAATACCCACTGCCACATGTTCCTAGCTCTGCTCCTCACAGACATAGCCCCCCCGGCAAAAGTTTATACTCTGCACAATCCAACAACTCATGTGACTGTGCTCCAAAACAAACTTGCAAAATGTGTTGGCCTTACTGAAGCACAAACGTATTTCATTTTCAAATGGACTGTTTCGCAAATCTATGTTTGAAGTCAGTCACATTAATATAAGTGAGGCTAAGGTAGCTTTCAGTAAACAGACAAGTGAGCCACTGAAAGTTACTGACAGACTACTATTCTGGGACAACAGTCTGGATGTCCAAAAAGCTAGCATAGAGTCCTTATGGAGTCCTCTTTGTAGGTAACTAACATTCAGAGGTAAGAAGCAAAATAAATAAACAATCTACTGACAGTTCTTTTCATCTCTCCTTATCTCCTGATAACTCTACAGTATCAGTTATGAAGATCTTTGACACACACATTTCCAGCTGGTAATTTCCAGTTAGTCTTTAAAAGGACAAATATCAAACGTAAGCCAAAGCAGTTCAGTAACTCTGCAGTATGAAAAATAAGCACAAACTTTTCCATTTCTAAACAAACACACACAAATAATGTAAAAGAGACTTGTGCTAAGATGGCTGGAGATAGGAGGCACAAATTCAGCAGGCAAGATGGTTAAATAAGTACATTCACATTTTCCAATTAAAATGGGATTTGCTTTGACTGATCTGCTGCAAATCAGCCTTTTTATCCTTTATCAAGTGTTTTCCCTTAGCTTGAAAGGAAGTAGCTAAGGAACATCACGCTGTGCTTGTGTACAATTAAATTAGCCAAGCAATGAAACATTCAAAGAAGAAACAGAACAGCCCTGTCTGGGATATGCAGATTTTTAGACTGTGCTTACACAGTACTGAACATCCAGTATGGTAAAAGCAGTATACCTCCCAAGATCTGTGTACTTATTATATCCTATATAATAGGATATAATATAACAGGTCATCTTCACAGTCTCCATGCAAAAAAGTGAGCAAATTACAAAAGCCATAACATCACAGAAAATTGTTGTCTCTTTGGTAATGAATATAAGCACTAGGCCTTCAATCCACAAAGCGATGCCTAATGTGCCCATGGATAAAGCTGTTTATGAGTAGGCTGAGAATCATCCCACTATTCAGGGTCACTAATTTCTTACACTTTACCTCAGCCCTATGATTTCAGCTCTCTGAAGAGCTCCAACATGGTCTATTAGAGATTTCATCTTATACTTCCTCCTGCACACAACACACCTTTTTCTGATACTCTACTTGGCCATTAATTTGCCAGCAATTGCATTATCAGGAAGAAAACAAACAAATATAAAACCTCTTGCTTTTATCACTTTTTCTGTCCCGAGAAGGGCAATTAAGCTGGTGAGGGGTCTAGAGAGTAAGTCACATAAGGAGCAGCTGAGGGAGTTGGGGTTGGTTTAACCTGGAGAAAAGGAGGCTCAGCAGAGATCTTATCACTCTCTATAACTACCTAAAAGGAGGTTGGGTGAGGGTTGGTCTTTTCTGCCATATTTCAAGTGAAAGGACAAGAACATACAGACACCAGTTGAGCCCAAGGAAGTTCAGATTAGATAAGAGGAAAAAATATTTGGAATAATTTGCCCAGCTAGGTGGTAGAGTCACTATCTCTGGAATTATTCAAGAGGCATCTGGTTGGGGTACTTGACGATATGATTTGGGTGTGATTATAGTGGTGTGGTGTTGTGTTGATGGTTGGACTAGAAGATCTTGAGTGACTCCTCCAGTCTTGATGATTCTGTGATTCTGCCACACCCCACTGCTGAAACAAAATCAAATTGACATGATTATTGTAACCATTATTACCTGAAGGTAATAATGATGTTTACTTTTGATGTTCCAGTCTTCACAGTGCTGGACATTTGTCTGCAAGTGGACAAGCTGTACAGAGACAGAAAGTGAGACTTTGTTTTCTGATGTTGGTTGGACTGAATGTTCTCAGCATGTGTTTATAAGGTTGACTAAAAAGAGGCATTATTTTTATGTCAGATATGTGCCCTATGGGCAGACCATTTTCTACACTTCCAGGAATTTAGCTTCTTTGAAATTTTAATTGCCAAGGTTGGAGCTGGCTGATTACTATTTGCCAGCTGACACCAATTTTGATCTCCTCCAATTTATAGTCATTCTCAAATATTTCTCACTATCAAGGAACACATGTTGTCCCTGGATGCTTTTGCCATATAATTTAGTGGCCCATTTTGCAGATGCTGATTGCTCATGAACATACCAGCTGTTGACTGAGTTATGTGTATGCTTTTCAACCATTGCCTTTTTTTGGCTGAGTGGGTGGCTGAAACTTTTGTGTAAAATAATCACAACCAAACAATAGAGAATAGATTTCCATGACTGTTTTGGGGGATCTGGAAACACCACCATGACTGTTGTACTATTGTACAAAAATTAAAGACTAGCAAATAATAGAGCCACAACAGTCTTCCAGAATGCTGCGTTAAAATTATTTAACTGTCATTACATTTACAAGGGTTCTCTTTTCTGCTGTCTTGCCAGCTCTAACCGCTACTTTTTATAGCAATGGTGGCAAAAAGACAGCAGCAGATCCATGCTAATAGCTTGCAGAAAAAGTACTCAGAAACAGGCTTTTCTTCCATCTTCAGTGCATATGCAATCTGGAGGCTGTACCCATATTCCTCATTGATGGGGGGATCACAATTTGTGTCTTTAGGTAACTCCAGTTTCACCTACTGCAAATGTTCTGCTACTTGCCTTCCAAGCTGGCTGTGTGTTAAAGCTGCTTTTAGTCAAAGGAGTCTCACAATATGAACATTTGCTACTATCAGGCTCAAGACAAAGCACCTATTCAGACACTTTCATTTGCTCATTTTAAAGGGATTCACAAAGGCGGCTGACAAAAATTGGCTGCACTTCTCTACTGAAGCCAACCAAATTGCTACAGAAATAAGACACTCTTTATCCTTTTTGTCCAAAATGGCTTCTTTGACTGCCCTCATGTTTTTGTTCCAGAGGTAAACTATTGAAAAGACTGAGTATTAGTGGTAGTGGTATCCCCCTGAACAATCCTGTCATCATAGCAGGCATTTAGCATTTCAAAAATCTGAAGATTAACACTTCTAGCTAAATATTCTGATCTGTAGAACACTTTTGAATACATAGTCCTGTATTAGTCTCTAAGACCAATGACACAAAGGCAGTGGTACCTCAGAGATGTTTCTCCTTCAGAGCACGTGTAAATGAGTAAATGAAGCAAACCATACCCTGTGGCTTGTTGTTCAACAAAAGGAGCAAGAATAATTTGTATGTGGAAAACTTCTCAATAGAAATTAGTAAGTTGGCATTAAAGAGCTATTGTGTAGAAATACAAGAGTAATACATAAGGGTATTATTTTAAGGACAGTAGTTTACAGTCTTATCAAATGTGGTTTGTCAGAAATAGGAACAAGTTAGGGTTTCTCTAATTTGGTTGAACTTGCAACAATGACCCTTAAAGATAAAAATTAGATTTTCCAAAGACCTGAAAAAATTTGCTTTTTTTGTACTCCTCCCTATGTAACTTTCCAGTAATATTTTAGACCTAGAAAGTGTACCAGTTACAATCAACAGGGTTTATTTTGCCTGCATTAGGATAAAATACTCCAAGAAAGTTACTTTAAAAATGTAAAACACCACTTACTATATTAATGAAGTACTAAACTGGAGTTTTATCCCTTTTACTTGAAACAATATTAAGTTATATGCCAAGTCTTGTTCTGAATAGGTATTTATAGAACCAGTTATGCTAGCGGTTTGAGCTACCTGAAGATAAATCTTTTGGTCTCAACAAAAACTTAGATGAATAAAGCAACTCCTTTTCTAAAGAAAAGTCATTCTTCATATAGAGACAGAGAAAGCCATTTCCAAAACCATTCTTTTTATGACCTTCACTGTGCTGGAGAATAAGACAATCATCTTACTGTACTCTTGTTCCTGCCAACAACAATTAGACTGCCCAGATTATGAGTTCCATTTAAAGTGAATGAAGACTCTCAGAAGCTCAGGGAAAGCTCTGAGCCCTGCTGAAATGGCATATAGTTTTCCTAGCAGTAACTGGGACTAGTGAGACACAAAACTACCAGTGGGTAGAAAAGCAGGAGCAAGTACAGAGAATATTAAATGTTCTTAATTATTACTTTAATGCATTTTTATAAGTGTTGACATTCTCACATCTGTGAAGTTCACTCCTGACATATCTGTGTTACAGCCCTGCACTTGACTGCCACTGATCTACACATGAAAGAAGAGCAATGACAACAATACAGGTTTCAGCTCTCAGACATACGCAGGGGACACTGAGGCTTGTGCTGCTTCAACCACAGTGCAACAATAACTACATTCTGCTTGCCTTAAGATGTCTGGGGCATCTTTCCTCTGTATTACAGGCACACTCAAATCAAGAAAACTAGACTTGCTGAAAATTCAGGTCTTTGAGTGGCAGGCTCCCTGGATCATTCACCATATCATCCAGTGGTGGTAATGAAAACAGGGGACCTTGTAGAAAAAGCTATTTAAAAGTTATGTACTTTACACTTCTCAGTGATTTTTCTATCCAGGAAAATAAAATGTAAGTATTTTAACATAATAACTGATAACCCAACTTTCAACAGAGTGAGACGTAAAATTAACTCTACCTATATGTAGTTTGCATTCTATTTGAAAACCTACTTTTTCTTTCTTCCAAAGAGTTTCATTTCCCTTGTTGCCAGGCCTTGTGCTTTGCCTCGAGCTAGTCATAATACCCAATTCTTTATAGTTTTGCATTCTTCTCCCCCAGGGACATTCTTCTGTCAGATCAGCAAGACCTTTTTCATTATATATTCTCTTTTTAGCTTTCTCTTTTCTCTCAGGCACTCTTGCTTCTATGCTCGTATTTACTACATACAAGCATATTTTACATTTCCTTACTATTACTTTCCTAGGGTTTCTTTATTTCCATCTATCCCATTTCATAAGGAGTACATCCATATTGCTTATTTCTCTCCTCATCTCCATGCAGCTGTCAAGTTGTACCTCTTTTTTCTTTCAGTCATTTTGCTCTTCAGCCTTATATCACCTTCCTCTGCACCTAACACTATCAAACTGATAAATTGTTTGTGTCCACAGGTTGTGAACAGTTGGGCAGTACTCATTTCTTCAAAGTTCACATCCATTCAGGGAATGGGATATCACTAGTAATAACTAACAAATTAAAGCCCAAAAATTGCTGTCTCACAGCTGTTTGAGACCAAGGAGATACCTCTGTGAATACAATCCTAGGATATTTAAGAAGCTGCAGATTGGAACATTTCATCAATAATAATCTTGTACTGATCTTTAGAACAACCTCGGTTAAGATTTTCCATTCTGATTAATGTAACTTGGGTGACTACAAATTTTATTTGTTTCAAAAGCCTAACCTCAGTCCCGTGAAGAGTCCTTGGCTACGGCACTGTGACAGCAGTCATACAGAGACTAATTTCTAAACAGGCGAAGGAGCAGCAGGTATAAAGTCCAGTAGGTCTCAACTTGGCAGAACAAAATCAAGAGGTCAGTACTCATAACCAGTGAAGGAGAAAAACTGGACAATCAGCTTCTACAGATACAGCTTACTTAAATATTATTGGAACAGAACTACAAGAGCTGGAAGGTGCCATGAATAAATTGTAACTACTAACCCGAATGACAGGCATACCTGTTTTCCTCTACCTATGTTTATCCAAACAAATCAGCACACATTAGATGGGAAATTATCTCAAGAGCATGAAAGAAGGTTTACAAACTCTGACTTCCCAGGATGGGTCGCGTGCAGAGGACAGAGTCACCATTAGGTAAGAGCTATTGGCCTCAGCTTGGCTGGGCAGTATAGGAAGAAGATGCTATGAAGCAGAGGCAGAGCAGCTCTTCAGACAACAGTAACCAGTAGAAGCAGCAGTTTTGAAAAGACAGTTCAGGAGCTGGCTGTGATCTTAACATTTGGTTCTAATGAGCTAGAGTGAACTTTCTCCAGCACAGTTGTGCCTAAAGCTGTTTTTCTGGACTGAGGGCTGCTGTCCTGGTCTAATTAAAATAATTCCACATTCCCCTGCCTTTTATAATTAACTCGGGTTTGGGGTTTTGCAGAAAAGACAGCTATTAAAATCAAGCTGGTTAGTGGTCACCGTACTGTTTTTATTACTACAGCACCTCTAAAACCTAGTCATGGCTCAAGATTCTAGGGTCCTGAGGCTGTTCTGACAATGAAGAAAAATAATGGAGTACTAGCTGTATGTCACAAGATGGAAGCATTGCATCTTTCTTTCTCCAGCTTGGCAACATGGCTCATCATTTCTAATTTGGTTCCTTGTGGACACATGATTTCCTGTTGCCCACTGACCACTAGCCTGGGAACTAACTCTCTGCTGAAACATAACTCATGATCTATCCACATATGAAACCACCTTCCTCAGGGCAGGGCCTGCTGCAGGGAGAGGGGGTCACTACTGTAGGTACTTGCATGGTTCCCACCAGAGAAATCCTGAGGCCGCTTGCTGTCCCTTCTGTACTCATCATTACAATGCCTCCTGTATAATGAGGCAGCCTAGGTCTTGAGATACTTTATTGACAAAGCAGCTTGCCCAAGATGATTAAAAATAAAACCCAGCAAACCATCTGTGGCAAAGCAGGAACCGAATTTAGATTTTCCTAGTGACCACAGAGCTTAGAGTCTACTATTCTCTCAAAGACCCTTCCTTACATCACACTAGGTTTGCATGCAATAATCAAAAGCCAAGATGTAAATGTTTACACAGCACATCTAATTTTTTTCCTTTTTAAAAAGATAAGTGTAAGCTAGTAGTATGCTGGGGGAAAAAATGCGATTTCCCTTTTGTTCCAAAATAAATCAAGAAGTTTAAGCTTCTGGGAAAGAAAAAATACCAAGGCCTTGAACACTACATGGTTTCATAGCTTTAGAAAAGTACTGAAACCTATCTTAAGACCTTTCTATCCTCCTTAACATGTTTCATCTAAAATAGTCATATAATTTCACAAGTAGCTGCAGTATAGTCGTATTTGCACTCACACATTTCCTCCATGTTTTTTAAATTGCAAGCAAAATTTTATTACCCCATTTGAGGAGTAGCTGAAACCCAGAGAGAACAAATGAAATATCATGCAGTAAGTGATCTGAACGTGCAAGAAAGCAACCCAGCATTACAGAAACAACATGTGAACCCTCTGACTCCTGCATCATATTTTGTGCTTGGCATGACAGCAGTAGGGACCTTCTGCATGGTCTGCTGGGCTGTGAGACCAACAGTCAAAGATAGGCAGCAAGTCTGTCAATGAACACACCATGAAGCAGAGTTTTAAGCAGCCAGAAAAACACAGTTTGAAAACCAGAAAAGAAAGCGGTGAATTGAAAGTCATTGAAATATTCCATTCACAATGATGAGCTCATAATTTGAATTTTAAATGCAGTCTATGACCTGAGACTGTTCACAAAGGAGTATGTATTAGGTGAGGGTGGAAGACTAAATTGGTAGTGAGTTGGCCCATTTAAGTCTTTATTTAACGGAGTACTTGGTTCAAACCAAAGTCTGCTTTTAACCTGGGTGCCTCACAGATTTTGGTTTTCAATTCAATTCAATGATCAAACCCTTAACCTCACTTCTTTGTCCAGTTACACTCATCTTTGCTTTCCCACATTGGCTCCACCCAATATTTTTGTGTGCAGTTTCTAGAAAACAAATGCTATAAACTAAAATTTTGGTGAAGACTTCATTCTGTGATTCAAGGAAATTACAGTTCTGGATGAAAATATGACACCTTAGAGTCAGACAAAGTGAGCCCTGATCTGAATGCTAGCCCATTCATTTATCTAACCCTTTGCTCCAAAAGATAACCGTTCTGATCATATCACACACTGTAGCTCTGCAAACATACTGTGGTTGCATATTTACTGGGAAGCACTTGAAAAAGTTACTTGCACAGTCATGCATCATTTGGTATGTGTTCAAGATAAAGTTTAAACACTGTTTATACCTTTCAGTTTATATCTTGTTATCTTTGTCTCCATACTAAGAAGATTTAAAATCTCCAGACCATCCTTTGAATCTAATAACAGGTTAGCAAAAAATCCTGTAAGGCTATGAGAAAAATATTTAACATATATATTAATGTGAATCCTCTATGCAGTAAAACATCATGACACTATATGTATATAAATTACTACACTAAATATTTTAGTATCTATGTATTGTAGGTTTCAAACCCAAACATTTTAAAAGTATCAGTTCCTTAAAAATTAAGCACATCATAACTTAAGTGTAATCTTACTTCTTGTATGTTTTTTGCATGTAATACTCCATTGCTTTTGTAAATGAATCCAAGTGATAAAGAACCAAACACCAGGAAAATAAACACAAAGTAGCTTATAAGGCCAAGTAAGAAGTCATTCCTGAGCTAAGCCGTTTCATTGGTGAGCATTTCAAAACAAAACAAAACAAAACAAAAAAAGTGTTAGACTATTTTGTATGTCCAAAAGTTAGTTACTTAAAGCAACTCTCCTTTGAAACTGGAGACAAGGAGAGCTCATAGACCATTAATTCTCTCTTCAATTTACGACCTGCCCCCAGTGCTGTTTTATTGCTTTCAGACTAAGAGGAGCAGGCAGTTTTACAGACCACATTCCACTGCAGATAAGAGGTAAATAAGCTTTATTAAAAAGAAAGAAAGAACTTGTTAAGCGCCTACCTTCTCCTCATTTTCTTGGTTCCAGCTCCTCTGCAGTCTTCAGCTTTGCAAAACTCCCCCAGCCCGTGTGACCCCACAACAGACTCTTGAGTGATTCATTGTGGCAAACTTCCTTCTGTTCAGCATCAGACTTGCTGAGGTGGAAAAAAATAGAACAAAGGAAAAAATAAAAAGTGGAGGCACTGACATGAGAAACTAAAATCATCTTAAGACACAGTGGATCTGGTTAAAGCACACTGTCCTTTCACCATGACAGAGAGGTAGTTTAACTGACTATTGACTTTGGCTGTAGGTCACTGGGGTGCTAATGCCAGGCAAGGCAAAAGGCATCTTGTCCCCTGATAGGATTTAAAGGTAATCTTCAGGAGAAAGAGTGAACAGTTATTAGCATTTGGGGGTGTGATTGCTAATCCAATAATGATGCAGGATTGATTTATTAACTGTTTCACTTGTAGAAACAAATGGAAAAACGTTCTGCCAAGAATATGCCATTCTTTGATGGAGACCACAATGTCTGAATCCCTTTCTTAGAGTAAAGTCATGGCAAATGCTGAGCCCATGTTTTGCAATGAGGGATTAATTCTGTCTTAATGCATAATCCTGTATGCACAGACGAGAGAATACTGCAGAGAATTTTAAAAAAGCAGGCAGAAATATATCCAGTGTGTTATATATATTTACAGACAAAGAGGAGGAAATTTTTTTCATCCATTTTCCCCTTGTTTATCACTATCTATAGCTAAAGTACATACATGTAAGAAGTTTGCCATTAGTGCTTCCCCTACTTCTTCCCCTCCACCACCAAATCCTAATTCCATCTGTGGCATCGCCACAAAAGCAGCCAAACCGCATGTTGTGGGTTACACATTGTAGGTCACTCTTCAACAGGATTATGGAGCCTTGAAGAACACTGTATCCTCTTACACAAGAAAACATTGTCTGCTCCAAAAGGTTTACAATCCAACCAGTCACCCCACTGAAACAGCTGCATTAGTAGCTCAGACAAAAATCATTCAAAGTATTTTGTAAATTCCCATCCTATAGGCACCTATTTTCACATTGCAATGATACATCCAGGAAAAGACTTGCTGATTTACACAGTGACCAAGAACAAGAATCAGAGGCAGAAATTTCCACCCTGATGGGCCAGGTGTGCAATGCTTAGCTGTCACATAAAGCTCCTTTATCACATATAGCATTGAGCCTTTTCAGTTGAATTAATGTCTCACTTTCAGAATTCTTCTGTACTCCGGTAAACTAAATGATATCTATTCCCTGTTATAGCTTTAAGACAACACTGTTTTTGAAACAAGAGCTATTAACATTTGCATTATGTCTTCATGCCAGGACTTCTCTATTCAAATTGTCAGTTTAATTGTTAATTACTTTATGTACCAGATAGCTCATAGAACTAGTCAAGGTGCAGATCTTGGTTCAAGCAATCTGCATTCAGCATTATACAAGAAGTGAGACCTGTTAGCTGGCAATAAACAAAATAACTAAGAGAGACTGAAACAGAAAGAGCGAAGGGGGCAACATAGCCTATAAGAAAGGCCAAAAGATCAGGCCTTTCACCTGATCTATACAGCCAGAACTCTTTTCCTGTATGAACCCTGCAGCAGCTAAACAACATTATTAAGCCTTCTACCACACTTATTCTTCAAAACCTTCCTTCAGATTTAACAGAACATGTGACTAACATACAACCCACTGCTCTTCGCACAGAAAAAATCCCTTCATTCTGCAGTCCATTTCCTGGCTAACGTGAACAAAGTAGTCCTGAAGGCAGGTGGAGTTCACCATATGCCATTAGCTACACAAGGTGAGCAACCAGTGTGCCACTGTAAGAGATCTGCATAGCAACATCACCTGCAAGCAACTGAAAAAAGGCTAAAGATTAGGATCCCTCCAAAGCTGGGTCAAACATTTTCCCATTAAATGAATGTTTTAGGAAAGACATGAGTAAGAAGTTGCAAATTGTGTGCAAGAAAAACACTTGCATACCGCTGCTTTCTCAGCAAGTGCTCTCACTTGCACTTTGGGCAGTTTCACTGCTGACGTAAGAGCCCTGCCTAACTCTGCACCTCACCTTGCTTTGGCTTGTACTGTTTAATAGCATATTGTGCTTCATCTTCTCAATTAATCTCTTTTCAGACAGATTTGGACCTGTCCTCTAATAACTTATGAAGCCTGCAAGTTGATCTGGGTGTCAGAACATTTACTCAATTAACACAGTGGCTTATCTTGGTTAAGTTGCAACCTTAAACAGCAGGACAGAAACGACAAAATGTCTCAAGACAGCCATGTGTCATTAAAAACTACAGTAATGACATAACATCAGGAAGTTTTCCCTTCCCTTTTGGTCAACTTCACCAGCCTGCTTTTGCCTAAAAAAAGGAAAGGTCTCCAAATAAATAGTTACAAGATATCTTGGTAGAGGGAGGTACAGGAGCAGGGCACATTTCAGGTGGAACAAGATGCCAACTCAGCAAGGGAGCCTGGCGTACCACAGTCTAATGACAGGAGCCTCACAGGGTAACACCTCAAGCCCAGCTGAAAAATTTATCCTAATAGCCTAGTTTCCCACAAAGTTTATAACCTCCAAACCCGATTACCACCTCACTATATTTTCTTTAGTACAACATTATCTGTCATGAATTAAAGTGATTTACTAGGTATGTAACTGCTTTGTAGAAATCCACTATATTTAAAGAGTGGCTTAATTTTCTTCTCCAGTACAGACAGTATATTTTTCTTTACTTACCTGGTACGTATTCAGCACTAGCCTAAAATACTGAGACCTTATCAACTGTGTCTCCCTCTAGTATCCTAAATATACAGCACTCTTCTTCCCCTTTTTGGTTTTTTTTCCCTCATGTTCATAGAAAGTAAAACAGCCTTTCACTGTATTACTTTTTATTTGAAGGCTCCCCACAAATTGCTGCTTCAAGGCCTTTAGTGCCTTGAGAGGAGGAAGGACAAACAGCCCTTAGCTGTAGTGCCTGATACTTCAAAGTTCATGCTATTTGTATCTTTAGATTGGTACCAGAGTCCCTGGCAGTGCTACCAGGAATTTCAAACACATAGACACAAAACATCAAATTCACAAACACAAACACCATAATGGCTCAGCATCATGATATTTAAATGGTATATCCCAGGACTCATGCCATATATATTGTACATGGTGATTTTATCTTCCTGTACCAGTCCAGTCACAGACTTGGACACGTTATTTATAACAAAAAAAAAAATCACGTAGAAAAAAGCATCCTAGTCTATTGCACAAAGTACTGTACCACCCAAGAACTGCAGCTGGGTAATTTGCAGTTCACTCTTAGGTCTCAAACCATCTTACACTGACAGGAAGAGAAATTGAAAAGGTTATCTCCCACTGACCTGTCAGTTTCTTCCTTACAGAAAACACTGCATCTTCAAGGTTGAATGGTCTTCACACACAAATCTTCACAGCTCTGTAAACATCTGCATGATGGTTCGTCAATTACCCTTCCTTGCCTTCTGTCACCAGCAAAAATTTGGGAAGCAGTCTCACTGGAGATTGACTTTTTCTGGAATAAAAATCTATGTAATTTCTTTGTTTCACCTCTAGAAAGAGAATGGAGAAACATGGCTAGGTTGTTAATCTAATCACTTGCCTTACTAGAGACTTTTTTTTTTTTTTTTAACTCCATTTTTAGTGAGCTTTCCTGAATTTCACTAGCTCCCTAAAGTCTTTTATGTTTCTTGTTGCTCAGTGCTTTGAATGCAAGACAGGGCAGACATATTGGAGACACCTCAGCATGAACTGATTCCACAACCAGACTAGGACAGTTCCCAGAAACACCCCAGGATGGCTTTTCTTAGCAGCTGGGTATACACAATGTCCCAGGGACAAACCCGACGTTTTTTCAAAGGGAAACTTTGAGTCTGATTGTTATTTCAAGTCTGTCCATGTAAATGAGAAATTATTTCCAATAGCACTGAAGGACAACTGAACTGGAGGCTTGATTTTGTGAGATTCACACAAATCACTCCTCAGCCCTTTCAGGCAGGGTCCTTTTTATCCTGATTCTGTACAGTAGCTAAGCAGTCATCTCACATCACCCTGACCTGCAACAGGGGTTTTGAGGAATAAGAGAAACAGGGGCAGGGGGAGAAGGGAGAAACAGAATTATGCACAAAGAACCCTATCCGTGACTGAGGAAGGAAAGACAAATTGAATGAAAAAGATCCATGACCTAGGGGAGGTTCTCACATTACCATTTGCAAAATGTTACAGCTTTTCTCTATAATCCCTCTTCTCTTATTCTTCCTCCTCCTTTTACATCCAAGAGCAATTGTTATCCTTTATCTTACTTGGAGCTAGAGCTGTGAGTCTGGGGAGACCAGATCTTTGCAGAGTGCTTTGCTCTTTCATGGCAGCATTAAAAAGACAGCTTTCCATAACTACATCTTTCTGTGGGAGCAGGATTCCTCTCCCAAAGCAGCAGGTAATGCCCACTAACTCTATCATTATGGAGCACTTGGAGACTCTGGACTGAAAACAAGTGCAGAGTATCAGTACATACATTTTAAAACACAAGAGACCCTCTTATCTTATTTTTAATGTAACTGACAGAGTTTCCCATGCTCTTCAAGGGTAACTCAAAACCTCTGATCAGTGCTTTTTGTTTTAAAGTTACCAGAGTGTCCCAAATATCAAAAAAACCCCCCAAAACAACAAACCAACAACTCCACACCTACAACTGAAATATCATACAAAAATTAACCACTTTCTCTTTAGGACTTACAGGGACAAATCCTGCTTAATGAGTCAACCCAGGCAAACATTAATAATCAGTGAGTTTGACCCATGGCATTTTACTCCCTGCAACAAACCGGCTAACTGTCATGCTTACAAAGGTGCACTCATTTCATCTGTGATATGGGTACACATCCAAGTATGGGAAGTGGATGGAAAGATGTAGTCAAGAGGAGAAAATTTTCTGAGAATTTAGACATAATTCAGAAAAGATAATTGATAGCTAAGACAGTTTTTGTCTGAAAAGGGGCTAAACAAGGTCTCATTTCAAATAAGAAGTTGTAAAATGTTTGATTTCCCTACTGATTCCTTAACCTTGTGACATGGAAAGCAAGAGGAGAGGCATGCAAAGGCAAGGGGCAGTATTTCCTCTCCTATTGCACTGGGGCTATCCAAGAAAGGAAAGAAAGCGAGCTCAGATCTATGCTTCACTGCTCATAGCATTTGCTGACTGGCAAAGAGATACTGAGTGAAAAGGTTCAGTGATATGACATTGGCTGGAAAGGAAGAAGCTCATCATCTGCATCCCTTTGCAGCTGCTGATACTCAGCCAACACACTCCTATTCCAATGTCAGTGGTCTAAATGAGGGCCATACTCTAACTGATAGTTTAATCCCAGGAAATCTCTGTGCAATTATTAGCAAGGCTCTGACTTCCACATCAACTGCACGCTGTTTCTCAAGCACAGACAAGATTCACTAGCTTCTGATTCAGGCAGGGAAGAGTTTGCAGCTATTAAACTCTGGTGCAAACTCACTTTCAAGACAGATCTGTTTTCATCAGTTCACCACTACCATGAGCCCTCCGTGAGCAGAAAAATATTGTCCAGTTTTCCAAGTGATTAGAGCTGGACTATGTCTGCAATAATTATTAAGTGCAGCAAAATGCCATCTTGTTACTGAATAAAAATACTCAGAATACACAAAAATACTACAACAGCATTTCATCTTCTACTGGCTAAAAAGCTAAAGTCTGTTCAGCTTTCAGAGTCTCTAGTGGATATAATAATTTTATAAACTGGAAAACTTGCTCATGACTCATCTGCCTGTATTACCAAGTGGATTTTTTAGTCCAACAGCCAGACATCCATTATGCAGCCTGCTAAATGATTTACACTGATTGAGCACGCACGGTATGCAGTTCTTGCAAATTTTATATGCTGGCTGTATGGAGAATGAATGCTTGCTGATTATGCTCCAAATAGCAATGAACCCAATTACCTAAGCCACTAACTCCCAGCATGGAAGCCAGAAATGCAGCTGTTCCTCAGTACCTTAAAGAAGTATTTACCGTTAGGATCTTAACAACTGTAATTTGAAGTAAATGGGATATTCCCATTAACGAAGAACACACCCATTCATTCAAAATCACCTCTTTTAATAATTGTTGTTAATTCTTTATGCTTCAGAGCTTGTATTCCAGCATAAGGCCTTACCCCACACCTGGGGAAGTAGACAAGAATCCAGCTACTGAGAGACTTCTGAGATGGCGCCACCAAGATGAAAAGCCTGAAAAAAAGGTAAAATTCAGTGAGAAACTAAGGACACTTCTGAATCATCTTATGGTGAAAAACTGACTTCTGTCATCCAGATAGCCAGAATCAACTTTGGTATGAGGAACAGGTACTAATGACTGCAGAATGATCGTTAAAAAAAAAAGAAAAAATATATTGGCTGAAAGCAACATTCAGAGGTAATTCTCTGAATGCTTTTTCACACAGAGCTAACTTCACAGTAGATATTGAGAACCTGGGCCTTGCCCACTTGAGGTTCAATGTGGCTTGAGTGATCACATCTCTGGCTATGTTTCCAGTGTTCTGCCACCCTCACAGGTAAGACTCTTTGTCCACGTCAAAAGGGAACTTCCCTTCTGTCAACATTCCACTGTTGCCCCTTATCCCTTCATTGTGCATCTCAGGGTATACCAGCTTTGTACTCATCAAAGCAGAACCACCACCACAGGTGCTCCATGCAGAGTAGTGATAGCAGCAGGCCTGGGGTACAGTGCAAGACCAAAGGGACATTACCACCAGAGGAAACAGCTGCAGTTGTATAGACTGGGAGCAGCTAAAAATTTAGCCAAGAACCTCACTTAATAGCTCACATTGCATTTCTGAGCTCTGACGCATATGCAATTGACTGACGTCACCACACAGCTCTGTATCCACAACGCTGCTGACTCTGTGCTTCAGGGAAGGATTCAAAGCTAGGACTGGAAAAACAGGAAAATCAGGGGAAGATGAAGAGCCAGCTTATTCTTTTGAGTTCACAAAGAACCTGTCATACAAAATACCTCTTTTTTTTTTTTCCCATGAGCACAAAAGTCACACAGTGTAACACAGAATCAAATGGAAAAGCCAGAAATTACCAATGTGACTGAAATGAGACAACTCTCCTCTTGTTCACCAAGTACATTCTGAAGACCAATGGTTAAGTGACTTTCTATTCCAATCAATAATGAAATTGCTGTCTATGGTCAGTAAGGTTACAGCTCCTCTTTTAGACTCCTAGGTATACCCACAAGTACATTCACCACAAGAAAAGATGAGAAGGGAGGCACATTCCTACTCATTACACTGGTACGTAGCCCAGGAGATTAGTCATAATCTCTTCAGTTTGGCAATTGAATTGATCCAAATTTAAAAAAAAAAAATTTAAAAATCTCTATTTAAATTAATTTTTGCATGTGAAGATCTTTTGTCTTCCAAAAACTCTAAAATTATTTTTATAGATATTAATGAATATGGCTTAACCTGTGAAATCTAGATGGCTGCCTGCACCTATCCATAGGGTTGAAGAATGGCAAACAGTGCTCACCACTGAAATAGAATTTTCTCAGTTAGCAAAAGGTACAGATCCAACTGCATAGAATTAGATAAAGCAGAAAGAAATTAATTATGAAATTCCTCTTCACAAATGCAATTTGAGGATTCCATTCATATCCCTTTCTCGCTGGAAAGAAAGATAAGATTCTTTGGCGGATCATTCTGGAGACCAGTTTATCTGCCCATTCTCTTTCCTGCACTGTATCTTTCAGACTACTTAGTACAGTGGCTAAAAGGGAGGAAATGAACAGATGGCTGTTTGCACTGATAACTGTGTCTGCTTAGTCAGATTAATTGGTGACAAGCCAGTTAAAGATTATAGTCTGGTAAAATGATACAGACAGTCCTTCAGTTACTCTTCACAAAAAGAATACATTTCTAAGAATGAAAATGGAGTTTCAATACATGTTAGGGATTGTGCAAAACATTGCCATACAATATTTGCCCTCCCAGACTATAGTTTTAAAGTGTGTAAAATTTACAGGAACATGAAGGTCAAATGGAGGTTTAAGGACCAACATGTTTTTGAGGACCAACAAATCCTAGGATATTTGACAGAACAGTATCAGTGTCATGATTACTTTTTATTTATCCAGGCCTTTGGCATCAAGCTGCTCATGAGACTCAGGCACTGAGCAGTATCTAATTTCATACCTCTTCCGATTATGCTGAAAAGAGATTCCCCTTCAAACAACTGGGAACATGCCAAAAGACTGCAGCATTGTACTGATACTCACTAAAGACAAGACTGGGTTGACCTCAGTAATTATAACACTCAGTGTGTGGCAAGATAATGGGAAAAACCATGCCATGCAATCAATAAAGAATGAAAGGATGGGAACATAAGTAGGGCTGGCCTACCCGATTATATGGAAAATAGACACTGACTCACAAACCTGGTTGCCTTCTCAGAGGCTGTGGAATTGATTGCTAATGATTTTCATGAAAGTGTAAAAACTTTCATCAAGCACTTGACACAGAGCTGCAGGGTACTCCACTTTAAAAGGCAGCTCTTATCCTATACCAATGAAAGCACAATACATGGATTAAAAATTGGCTCACTGGCAAACTCACAAAAAGAGTGGAGAAACATGATTGACTGAGCATGTTACTAGTGGGGTTCTGCAGGGTTCCATTCTGCGTACACAGCCTATAAAAATAGGTTTTTTCCTCTCTCTTCTATGTAACAGAATTGTATTTAACATGCACATGTTTGTATGTCTGCTACATACACATGTATGTTTATCATATTGAGGCTGACAAAAAGTAAAAGAACTTGATAAGTAAACTCAGCTTGGTAGCACATAACACTCAAGCAAATGCAATAAATGTAAGAACAGCAAGCACAAGCTTCACAGGACATCAGCATATTCTAGTAAACAAAACTTCAGAAGATTTTGGGTTTACACAAAATTGAAACACTACAGACACACCTGAGGAGGAAAAAAGAGCACATACAGTCCCTATTTTTGCACTGCGCTGCAGGGGAGGGAAGCAGTAGAAGAGGAGCTTGTTTCTTGGGTCTTTGATGAAGAACTTGGGAGGAGGCAGAGGGAGCAGCAAAGAAAAGGCTGAAGAGAATACTTTGCAGGAGAGGCCTATGGAGCTCCAGCTGTTTGGGCTATCAAAAGAAGAACAAAGGGATTACTCAGTTGCAGTATATAAATCCTTCAAAAGAAGAAAATGAATCATTAGAGAGATGTTTAACACAGCAAGAAAGACACACACACACACACACAAAACCCCAGTGGTTCAAACTAAGAAAATTAATTTGTGAAATCAGACAAAGTTGTAAGCTACAGGGTGATTAACCAGAGCAGGAAAGTACCCCAGGGGAAGATTTTTAATCTTTGCTTGGTGTTTCCAAACCAAGACTAGATGTCTTCATGGAGGACAGAAGCTTTAGTCTTGACTCTTCAGATCAAGGGGAAGACAAAACTGGAATTGTGCCCAAAGCACCAGTTTCCAGCCTGTGGTGCTCACCTGCAGCTTCCCTCAGAGGCTGCACGACCTCCTCACAGCAATCCAGCTCTTTTATCAGCCACCAACACTCCCTTAAACATTCACTTTCTCCCACCACCAAGTCTTGGGTTTCTTTACACCTTCTCCACACACCTTTAAGCAGGGTTGGTGGGTAGGATGACAGGTTTTAATGCATACCATGAAAGAAAAAGTAACATTTTCAAGCAGGCACCCAAACTCCCAGGGAAAGCCACGTGCTGACTGGCTCCAGGCCAGAGGTTTAAGAGCTCTCCCTCCCAGGCTCATCTCCCACAGTGCTGGGAGAGGACACGGCCGGGCCGGGCCGCGCCGGGTGCCCGAGGCGGGGCGGCCGTGGCCTCTGGCGCCACCCAGCGGCGGCGCCCCCGCTTTGAGGGCCCGCCGGACCTGCCCCCGGCATCCACGGAGAGCGCTGCCACTGCGACGCCCCCCCAGCGACCCACAGACCCCCTTTGGGCGCGTTTGTACCACAACAGCAAAGCCCCCCCGCTGCCCAGGGCCAGCGGGATGGAGCTCAGCGGCAGCCCCCTGCCACACACACCCTCCGTAATTAACCCTCGGCCAGGCTCTCCTCTGTCCGTAACGAGGAGGAGGAGACAGAGCTCTCAAGCGTTGCCTGAAGAGCCCTGTAAATGTCGTCTGCTCGCGGCAGGCGATGGGAAATGGTTGTGTCCGCTGGCTTTTCGTGGCCTTTCTCATTGCCGAGGCTCCAGAGTCCCCTCACGGGCTCGCTGGGCCGGTGTTTGTGGCAGCCCGCGTGTTCCCAAGTATACAGCAACCAGCCCGGGTTCTGCTCAGAGTTCCCCTT
The DNA here is from genome assembly GCA_013396735.1 of Grallaria varia. Classification (NCBI taxonomy): domain Eukaryota; kingdom Metazoa; phylum Chordata; class Aves; order Passeriformes; family Formicariidae; genus Grallaria; species Grallaria varia. The sequence goes on along the minus strand of VWZG01026172.1, from coordinate 688,103 downwards.
TCTGTGAAATCAATCCACACAGCAGACATTCATTTTTAGGGAAAACGTTTTTAGTTCTAGCCCCATAACCCAACTCTGACAAAAAAGTCAAAGGCAGTCCCTCCTCTGCCCCCAGCTGTGAGATCTAGGCCTGCAAATTTGCTATATAATAATTTAAAAAAAAAAAAAAAAGAAAAAAGAAAAAAAGGGCAATTTTGTTCTAAGCATTGCTGCCAAAGCTTAGTGGGAGGACCACACTGAAGTGGGTGCAACAAAGAGATACAGTAATACCTTCAGATGTTCTTGGATGCGTTGCCTCCTTCAACCACTTACCTGATTATAATGAGCGAAATGAAAGCACGTGTGGTTTTTTATATCACAGAGCTGCTGCTTACAGTAGGTAAACAAACTCAATTTTTGAAGCAACGTCTCAACCCCTTGAACCTCAACATCTGAAGGAACTAAGCTATAAAATCTAATGATGGCTAACCTGCAGACTGCAAACTTGGTCTGAATTGATCCCTGTTCTCTGTCTTTTCCACTCAAAAGCACACACCACTTCCCCAGTCCCTTCCTGGAGTATCCTCAGTCTCCATGCTGCTTCCCCATCTGCAGCACCAGCAAGCCAAACCCTTAATTCCTCCTCTTATTTCTCCCCACCACTGCATACTTCTGTCATCTTATGTTACAGCATCACTTTGGCAAGTTTTACTTATGTCTTGTTTTGATAGGAATGAACTGATAGTTATTCACATGGAAGGCAGAATCTCAGTGTTTTCCAGATTTTTTGTTTCATATGTCCTGTAATTTTTGTGATAGGGGTTTTCTTGATTACGGGCAAAGTGATCTGATAATCTAATTGTATTATTGTTTTCCTCAGGCCTTCTCAAAGCCTTTGGGTTTTTAGAATCCTCTTTCTAAAACCTGAAAATAGCATTTATCTTAGCATTTCTGTTTAAGACTTGTATTTTGAACTCTTCAAGTATCTTCCCTCTGAAGGGGGGAATACAAACATGTTCCAGAACAGCCTACCCTTGTCTGTCTCAAGGAACACCACCTGGGATATCTAAAAAGCATTTTTTTAAGAGCTATTTTTCTGTTAGCTTATTATGTCAATGCCCAGCAACAACTGGCAAAGGAGCTGTTTATCAGGGAGAGCCCTTGCAAATTGTTGTTAATGGGCACACATACCTTATACCCACATGAAACCTTGCTTAGTGGGTTGTGTGGGTGGACCTGAGCCTGCATTCCTGCAAATACTTGAGGGCACAACTTAGTCACTCTTAAGTGTTTTATTAAGACACACTTGAGATAAGTGTACATTTCAGCTCATTTTTTTTTGTCTCAGTTTCACACCCCTTAAAGAGTGTCAACCACTTGTTCAATGCTTGCTGTACCACAGCCTGCTGGAAGGTCTGCTGGATACTCTCAATACACATTAGGCAACAGCAAGTGATAAACTGAGGCATGGAAGCCTCACTGCTAAGGTTTCACTGGAAGTAGGACACAAAATACCGTATGTCTACACATGTAAGAGAACAGCTCAAAAAGGTATTTTTCAATTGTGATTGCTTTGGGTAAAACAAAGGTGGCTTTGAGGTTTATACATCTCTGATTTTGAGAATTGCTAAATGTCTATAATACCCACAAGTAGCCCAAGGAAGCTGAGACTGCTGCATACCTGCAGGCCCGTCTGCAAGAGTCGCAGCACTGTATTCCAGCACTGAACTTGTTCTCAAGGCTGGTTTAGAGATGGAGATTGGGACCTTGATTTCACTTAATACCTGACTGACAGTGCCATTTGAACATGAAAATCCTCCATCCACATGCTTTTAAGAAATGAGGAGCCAGAGCCTGTCAGGTGGATTAGCCATATGTCAACTCCCCAGTGCACTACAGCAGGGCCATCATTAATCTGAAAACTTGATCTAAAGCCAAAGGGAACAATTATATAACCTAGATATCTGAAAGGTGAATGGTACAAAAACAAACAAGAAAGAACAATCATTCTTACTTACACATATATACATTTTACTACAACTATTAGGCAATCAAGACTGTCATATAATTGGCTTTTTTTAAATTACAAAACTGATGGAAGGATTGAAGTAATTAAAAAGTGCAGGCAAGACGTTGAAAGGTGATAAATTACATAAAGGAAAAGTGCAAATGAAGCAAAATCTTTATAAGTATTTATTTGCTTCTCCACAATTTAGATAATTTGTGTATTTGCTGTTTGTCTGTTCCTGACTGCCATTGACAAGCAAGTGTGAAATTGGTCAGAGAGACAGATAGGTTTCAGAAGGACTTGAGTTACCAGAGAGAAAGATTGCTTTTAAAATTGGTGTCAAGCCCCAGAAAGCCACAGGAATTAAGCTCTTCACCAAGATAGATTGCATGGGCAAGTTCTATGGCACATGTCTGAATTGTCATGAACGTCCAAAGCAAACTTTGGAAAACTGACAACGGAAGAAAAAGGTCTACTAGCTTTATTCCTCCCACATGGTTACAGGAGATGAACATGCAATTAATTCAGCTTATTTATTAGGACAGTGCCTAGGGCCCCTCAAGGCGGGGCCTTATTACATTAGGCAGGTAAAAGCAGAACAAGCCTCTGCCCCAAAAATACTTATACAAGTATATCTCCTTGTACAAGGATAAGATATAAGCTGAATGAGCTAGCTGTCAAAGGGACTTTAGGATAATACTCTGGAAATTATTCTAGGAGGAAAGTGTGTACCTAGGTTGTTCAAAATGACAACTTTTTCATACTGCCCCAAAGCCATTCTCCAGAGATCTGCTACAGTACTGTTAGCCAGTGTCAAATCACACAGAAAGGTTTGCAGTCTATGGTAAACACTAGCACCTGCCTGATCCTCAGGGTTGATTTTCCACAGAATTACTCTTGGGAAGCTAATGGTTCCCCTGCTTCAAGGGTCTTGGTAGCAAGTCCCCAAACCTGCATGCAGTTTAATAGCTGACATCTGGACATACGCTCCTGTACCTATTGACTCCTGAGGTATTATTTGCAACATATGGTTTGCAACCAATTTATTTGCATTTTGCAGCTTCCTTGGATTTTCTTTCCATTCTTTTTTTTCCCCTCCCCAGGTTGCACAGCCTTCTATCACTTTACATGCACATTTCTGAATTTACTTTGGGTATGTGGGACTGCGCCTCACTGACATGGGCAAATTCTTTATGTGAAGTACTGCTAGTAATAATAATAATAATTGCTGTTTCTCTGTTCTTTTGTATCTTCAAAACATTAACTATCTAAGCTGCTAGAAAAGCTTTTCTGTAGCAGCATTTCAGATTTCACAAACCCACTCATTTGCTCCACACCCAAACTCTCAAGACTGCAGTGCAGATACAATGGTAACCTGTAACAGAAATGTCAGACCTGACCTAATCCTTCAGCCCTTTAAGTTAGATGTGTGAATTGTCCTGCTGAGGTCAAAAACAGTGGACACTATAACCAGGGGCAGGGGGGCAGGTACATATGGTGTGTGAAGAGTGATTTCAATAAGAGTAACCTTCAGTTTGCATTGGGACTGCAAGTAAGCAACCCAAGCAAAGAGTAGTTGAGAGGGTGTTGCACACAATGTTGTCTGTGTTACCTTTTTGGATCTGGAGGCAAAATGGCTGTCAGGCTTTCTTGCCAACCTTGACATTAACAGGAGGCAGGGAAGCCAAGGGACTGTGTGCCGGCCGCAAACTCAGAAAGCCTATGCCCTGCAAGCTGCTGGCTGAGTGACACGAGGTGTACTTCACTTTCCTGTGCCTCTCTCTCCTTTCCCATCTATTGCTGCTCTTTTAGATCGTGAGCTCATAGAGAGAGAAACTGTTTTCTTATTCCGTCTATGAAAGCAGAGCCCTGAGCTCAGTTGGGCCTCTAGGCACCAGGTTAATATATATAATAATAGTGTGGTACAAAAAACAAAGACATAACAGTTTCATGACGGAACGAATCTCAGATGAGTTAATGTGTGCAAAGCACTTTGAAGTTGAAAGGTTCTGCAGTGTGTAAAAACTGAGCATTGCTTTCATATGGATTTGTTGATCTTGAGGACTCACAAAGCTACTCAAAACATGCCTCTACTCAACGAAGTGCAGAGTGTGAATCCCTGCTATGCACTCTGATCTCCAAATGGAGTAGTATGTCCAAGAAATTCCTATTTGAGGATGTCATTAAGAAAACCCATGTCATTATAAGCAATATCTTTAGTTTTAGCACCTCTCTATATTAAAAACAAGCATCCCTGGGGAAAAATGCAAATAGCCTTTTCACAATCCTGCTGATTTTGGCATTATCCCTTCTCCATTGCTTTGACTCACTCTCACTTTCTGGTTCTCCTACGTTAAGTTGCCATGGGAAATACAAAAATTCAAAGAAAAAGTGTTACAACCTGCCAGCAGCTTGACATGAGTCTTACCCATTTTGGCTCCTGAAGCTGAATTGACTTCACTGAAGCCCAGCTCATCCTTGGCCAGGAGTAAACGGCATTTTGTGACTCCATATCCAGTCTTTCTGGGGCCAAAGTTGAGACTCAGCCCAAATATTCCCCACCAGATTCCAAACCCAATCTGCTACTTAGGATCATGCTCGCTTTAGTTGCTTTCATACCTCACCACCCCTTTGGGTAATTATTTACTGCATTTCAGGGGAAGGGAGCGCCCTAGTTCAGGATTAAGGACCTGTCTCATGGAGTGACACCCAGGCACACCCAGTGGTGGTCCCTGAGCTCATTTTCTGACTGAGACAGGATGCAGCAACTGAGCAAAACATCTCCTAAAGGAAGCAGAAGAGTTATAGGAGAACAAGGCATTACAGAGAGCGGCTTTGTGCCCAGTTTTGGTGGTTCTGCATAACTTAAACTCTTCCACACTGTTTTGTGTATGTATCTCAATAGAGATCCACACCGAATGTGTGCTTATGCATGCATCTACCCAGGGGGAGAAGAGCTGCAATTAAATCCGCCTGACGGACACCCACCGTCCCCACTGGCCGTGTCCCCTCCCACGGCCACCGCCGTCCGTGCCAAGCCGGTGCCACTAGATGGAGCTGAGCAACAAAATTCCTCTCAGGCCATGTGCACAGCTGCAGCATCAGCGGCATTGCCCAAGTCGCAGGTTGCAACTTGTTTCTTGCTTACTGGGCACTAATGTTGTTTCCCTGGCCAGTTGATACAGGGACAAGCTGTGGCGAATTGTCATTAAGAGATTGCAAAACCGTACTTCCCAACCACGCTGATTCACCCTTAGTGAAGGATGATGTCAGTCTGGGTAGATTTGGCAGTCTGAAATGAGTTTGGGAAATGAAAGGAGGGGCTTTTGCATGCTGCACAGTTTAGGGTAGAAAAGCCTCCTCTGTAACTGCTTCTTTTGGTTATCTAGGGAACAGCGAGTCTGGCAGCTCTTGGCCCTTTAGTGAAACACTTTTGCTCATAAACAGCCTCCTGAGAGCCTGGGACACAGGTGGGAAGCACCTCTGCTTTCCCTGTGGTTGCCTCTCCAATCTTTTTAAATGATCCAGTGACTGCAAATTGGACACAAAACTGCCCATCTTCTTTGGTGAAGGGTACCGCAACAGAGGGGAAGAAATACAGGGAAAAGCAATCATAAAATAAACCCCCAACCTCATGATCAGGGCAGAGCAGAAATTTCAGGGGAACAGTCAAAATGCAGGCACATCTGGTAGCAAAACTACTGTCACTATCATCTTGCATGGGTAGTGGTGCTCAGAGACTGAAAACTGGCTCAGTGGAAACATGCAGCCCTGGCATGCACCACTTGAGAGAAGTGACACTGCCAGGTCTTGTTTACATGAGGCATTGGCAGTGATCTGTCTCCATCTCTTCAGAGGCAGGCAGGGTTAAATGTGGAGCACATTTGTGGTGGCTGGCTCCCCACAGCGCAAGGGTTATCCCACCATAAAGGTGCTAAACCCATCCCATTTATTTTGTAAACTAATTTGCTTACGAACACTTCCATAGCTAAACAAGTATGGTAGCAGGAAATCTGCTTCTGATTTTTTAAGATGTTACAAGCACAGAAGATAAAAAAAATAAAAAAAGGAGAAAAAGGAGAAAAGGGTAAAAATAAAAGATATTAGCAATTCAGGTAATTACAATATCTAAAAAAAAATTTTAGGATGCATATTATCAGGCTAAATTTTCATTTTATCTGTTGACAAATATAATGGACGGCAATGAGCTGGGAGCAGAATGCAAACACAACCATAGCTTGTAAAATTTAACATAATTTAGGTTATATGTTGAAATGCGAATCGAGATTAGCTAAATCTACATTACAGTGGGTCCCATATAAACTTCAGAGAAACCAGTGTGAGAACAGAATCAAATCTTAAACTTTGCAATGCACTCATACAAATTACATGGACATGTGAGAAAAAAACCATTACCAAACCATGGAATGAATCTGTAAATATACTGTTTCTGTCCAAGCCTAAATGTATTATCCAAAATAAGCCTATTTTTATATTTACTTAATCAAGTGGATGTGTCTACAGACAGAGTATATAATCTCTTAGTTTCTTTATTCCACATGTCTGTCGTATTATGGTCACCTCAGGTTCAGATTATAACAAAATGAATGCTTTTTGCATCCCAGCTCTGTAAGTGGCAAAAGTCTGTGGGCAGACACCACTGAGATGTTTTAACGGTACATTATGCAAAGCGGTAGTACAGTGGTAGGTTTCTATAATGGTAGCCAAGTGGCTAACCAGTCAGAGGACTACTTTTTTCAAGCCAACAATACTAAGATGCTTTGCAGTCAAGGTGTGTTAAAGCCTGCAAAAAAGGGTGTGTCACTCTCACAAGAGTGTGTCTGTGGCCAAGGTGTTCCCAGGAATGTGGGGTGAGATACCTGTGTCACATTGCTTAATTGTTTGTGACAGGTGACATTTGGTAGCCTCATTATTAATAAACCAAAGTAGGAGTGAGCCTTGCTACATGCAGGCACGGAAGTGTGACATGGCCATCTGATGCTTTACAGAAAGCCTCAAGGAGCATACAGGACTGAAGATGTAGGATTATAGCCTTGTAGAAAAAATGGGCCCTCTGTGCCTGGTGAGCAGTTGTGAGGAGATAGATAACTTTCAGGAGGTCTAGCCATATATTACCCCACAATAATGAACAGGTATAGCTTTTTAATGATTTCTAATCTCATTTGATAGTTAAATTCAGAAAGCAAATCATTATCTACTGTAGTTGATATGTGATGTTGGGAAAGCTGGAAAATAAAATTATTTTTTTTCCTACCATATTGGGCATTAGGCAGACTTAGGTGACAACCTTAACCAAGGGTAATTTATCATTTGACTTCAGCTGTGCTGTCTGACTTAGGCACATGGGAGCTCTGGTGTGGCACTGTCACATTACAGCCTCCTTGGCAGAGGTGCTCTGTTTCCCAGGCCCCACATTGCACCATTGCCCGCCACCAAGGAGGCTTGCCTCCAGACCTGCTGAGGCTCGTCAGCCACCCAGCATGCTTGCACACCAGCCTCAGTCAGGACTCCCAGTTCTGCTGGGGCACCTTTTGGAGAGGGAAAACTCAGGTACCTTCATGCAAGCCCAGCCCATCACGCCTGCGGTGCTCAGGGAGCTGGACACAGATGGCACTGAGCCCCGCATGCTCTGGCTGTGCAGCTGGCAGCCCAGGTGACTCTGCATGAGCATGCAGGCCGCAGGGCTAAGCATGCCAAAGCCTGCCCTGAGCACAGACATGGCCTGAGGGGCTTGCAAGATTTGCCTCTGCCCTGTAAGAAACACATGGTCACCTTGCACTTTCGGTGGCCCTCCTCTGGCTCCTGCACTGCCCAATTTTATGGGACCTTGGAACAGCCAGCACATGGAGCCTCATTGCCCAAAAGCTCAGTTCAACCTCAGTTTATGGTGCATATGAAGAATATCCTCCCTCATCCTCACAGGCACAAGGGGATGGTGGCAAAATGGCATTGACCCAGAGGCAGTGCCATGTGAGTGTCCAGTCTGGAGATCCCCAGCTCCTGGCCCCTCAAGCCTGATGTTATCTCCTGCACATTCAGGCTGCTAGTGGTGACAATGATTACTTTCAGCTGCTGCCAGCCTGCCTCCTTTCCAGTACTGTGGTCCCTGTGCCTCTTGACATAAATCCGAGCTGAATACAGCCTCAGTCTTCAACTCACATTAATCCTACTACAAGTTCATACAGTGTGGTGCAGCCAAGGAACTCAGTACAAGAAATGGAAGAAGAAAGGGGAGAGAAAGAAAAAGGGAGCGGGGAGTGGGGGGTAGGGGGATGGCACCTGTGCTAGGGACATGGCAGAGAGCAGTTGGGGGATTTCTCACTGCCAGTTTCAGATCACCTTTCATTTCAAAGACAGTCCTGCCTATGAGTTGCAACACCTTACCCTGAGACCCTGAATAAAAAAAGCAAGCATATTTTGCTGGCTTGCTGTTCAGGGGTTTTGCTCAAGGGAAGCTAGTGTCTCTGTTTCTACCCAGAGCCCCTCACTAACAGAGCACAGCTGAATATAGGGTTTACTGATACAGTAAACTGAATGGAAAGTACTTTTTTCTCTGGAAGGCAGTGGTTTGTATCAGGAGCAGGTAGAAGAGAGGCTTTTTCAGCAAGGGGAAGACTGCTAACACCACCCAATCTCTGTCATATTGCCATAGTTAGCAGCACCTTCCAGTTACTTGGGGAATTGGACAAGCTGAAAAAATGGTCTGCCAGAAAAATTATTTTTTGTCTCAGGTTTTCTCTTTGTCCACCAAACTTCAAAATCAATTCTTCATCCAGCTCTAACAGTGACTCTAACATCTAGCTAGGAAAGATGTGTATTTTCTGTGTGTATATTACCATTGTCACTGCTCACCATAGGTTTAACACTAAACATAGTGGTGTTGTTTCCTCCCTGCCTCTTCTTCTCTGCTTGTAACCCCCAGGACCACTTCCTGCACTTACCAAGGAGTTTCATGTCCTTTTGGGACAGACAGGAGATTGAAGTCCAGCTTCTGTTAGTTATTGTTTACAGTTAATGTTTCCGCTTTGAGCTGAGATCAACACAGTGCCTCTAATTGTGGCAGAAAATGTTGAATTAATACAAATCTTCCTGTCATCTCCTCACATTTGTCTATTGTGCGTGCAGGCTGCAGGCCACAAGCTCCAGTGAAGCCTTCAGAAATGGACTGCAAGGGGAGGCATAAAAGGCATACACATTCAGTTATGTCAAGCTGCTAAAATTAAGGCTGCTCAGAGCAATGTGGGATGCCCTGCAGGTAGCAGGATGGTTTCTTTTTTCTAGGACCCTTTCGTGAGGTAATGATGGAAGTGCAACAGCTATCAGGGAGGCCTCTTGCTGCCTTGCCTTCACATGCAAAAGCCTTATTTGCTTTGCCAAAATAAAGCTGGTGCCTCTCAGCAGCAGAAATACTCATGACTACAAGTGGTCCACCTGGCCTCTCCCAAGTTATCTGTTGTGGTCACATCCAGAGACCCCAAATCAAGATCGGACCGAGGCTGTGGTGTAAGTTGTAGAGCAATACAGTGGTGCCAGAAGTCCCATACCCTGCCACAATTTCCATGCTGGTGTGCAACACAACAGGGGAGTCAGCAACTGGATGTGGGGATGGTTATGTCCAATGGCAATTCAATCAGCCTGGAAAGCATGTTCTGGGAACAATTTAGTCCTTCAAACTCACTTGTAAAAGAAACCAAACAAACCCTTGTACAAATAAAGTCAGCTTTGAAAGCTGTCCCAGCCAGCTCTTGGTGTCCCTCATGGGCTGACACAGACTGTCACAGCCTTTGAGGCCCACTCTGCAAGGTCAGGGTGGAACAGACTCCTTCAAGCATCCAGGAGGGCTGGGAGAGCAGGGCAGTCGACACCACAGGGCTGCCCCATCCCCTGCCACAGAGTGCGTGCCTGCTGGTACCTCACTGAGGGCTGTGAGTGAGAGCCAGGGCTCCTTACATCCTCAGTAAGTCTGCCCCTGTCAAAAATTGGGTGGAGGGAGCCTAAGCCAACACAGCTGCAAGGTGGTTACAATAGGAATGCAAATTAAAGCCACCCCTTTATGTAAACTACCTCGAAGTACTGAATACAAAAGCAGATGCATAGAAACAGAATTGCAATACCAGTTTCAGGCAGGATCCACTGCAGCACAAACTGAATTATATACATATAGGATTTCAAAGGGGATCATTAGGACAGGCTGAGTTCTGCCCACGTCTTAATGACCTGAATAGATTAGCCTCTCCCTCCTTGTTGCTTTGTGCTATCTGGCTAGGGATTGACACTGCAGAGATTTTCGCTTCGCTTCAGGCCTTAAAGCACAGCTTCAGGGAGAGAGCAGGGGGGGCAATGATGTGCTGCTGCATCCCGAGGAGCTCCCACCACCCTGCCAGGGGTGGTTTGTTTGCAGAGAGAAACCCTGTGGCCAACCTCAAAGCAGAAAACAGGCAAAGCGGGAGGAGAGGGAACCTAGCTGAGTGCACTTGGAGGGGGCAAGGAAGGACAAGGAGGAAGACTGTCTGAAATGAGCCTTTCTCTGGTGCTTCTCAAGCATTACTAGAGGAAGGAGAGAGAAAAAAGGAGAATAAACAGAGGAAAGAAACAATAAAGGAAGAAGTATGATATTAACGGGAGGGAGAGTTTAAACAAATAAAACGCCAAGAGACGCATGAAGGGCATAGGAGATGCCCCTGCACCTTGCAGATCCTTCCTTACAACAACTTCTCTCAATTCTGTGAAATAAGTGCCTGTTGTCCAGCGGGGGAAAGGTTGAACATGGCCTCCTCACTGCCTGTGCAGGGTTTCCCTGCAGGGCGCGCACTGCCCGTCCTTGCAGAGCAGCTCTGCCCTTCCGGAGGACTGGTAAATAATCCTACGTGTGCACACCTTGGGGCGAGTACATTTTTCCTGAGTGAATACAGTTTTTCCAAGTGATTGAGATAGGATAACCAGGAGTAAGAGACCAGGTTATACAACAAGGCTCACGAATTTCCATGGAAGCCCAGGAATGCTGTGCCACGGGTAGGCACTGCTGTCACTTCTGTTATTTTTCAAGACCAGTTTCCAAAGGTAATTTCTGCTTTGCAATAAACAATCTTGGAGTCACTCTGTATTTATTCTCTGTAGATCACATCCACTGAATGTCCCCTTATCAGGGCAGTTGGTGTCCTTATGACCCCAAGCCTATAGCCCCTGAGGGAGCCCCGCTGCCACCACAGCAAACATCCCATCAGGTTTCCCATGTCCTGAATGCAGCAGAGGGTCTGGATGGCTACATACAAGAACCCATCCACAAACTGGAACTCTTTGCAACACAGCAGATCTTTGAGTCAGGCAGACTAGGGCCAGTGTTAACAACCCTTAACCAATGGCAGCCAGGTTCAGATGAGGCAATCTGACACAATCCATGTTCTACCTCTCTCTATGCCAGGCAAAAAGTGCTGCTATTTGGGTTCCCATGGCATTTGTTTCATACCCTTTTATCCTAAAGCTCTGTGTTCTTTAATGTAATAAACAAATCACAGGTCTTGTTTTACATATCTCTTTTCGGCTTGTCAAAAAATGCCTAGCAAACTGCTGCATTAAACAAAAATGAAGTTGAGCTTGGGGCTCCTGTATCCAGAGCCCTGGGGTTTCCCAGAGCTTCTATTTCTGTCTGATTAAGCTATCTAATTCTTAAAGGTTAAGCTATCTAAACTGATTGGGTACTGAAGCATTTAAAATGTAAACGCACTGCACTTTAATCACAGCCTGCAGACTACCCCTCACTCTCTCTCCAACTGTATATACATGGTAGCTGTTTCCTTGCAATTTCTTGACACTATACCTGCATCTAGTGGCACTCTCACATCAACTAGTGTGATGGAGGAAAGGAAAGGTGTCCAGGTGTATGAAAGCAAAGCTGAAGGTGCAGCTAGGGCAGTTATATGCCTGTCTTCTCTCTCTGTCCTGCTGCCCACAAAGCTCCACGTGCTCCATGTTGCTACCCATACTGTTGGCTGCCTGTGTGAAAGTCAGGGAGAGGAAGGCAAAATCATAGCTCTCCAAATAGGGACAATTTATGCTCCCACAGGAATGCACTTCAGACAAGTGAGAGCTGCCAAGCTCTCCTGCCTCCCAGTACCTCACTATGATATTCAGAGGTCCTTTGATTTTTTACATTTGAGAAAAATCCTTACAGAAGGAGTATTTCCAGTCTGGCATGGCATGCTCTGGGAAAAGAAGACGCATTACTGTCATTCTGTAGCTCTGGCTCGTAGCGGTTATGGGGGGAAGAGTGGGGCGAGCCTAATGCAACCCAGCAAATCCCAGCACTAGGCAGCCCAGGGACTTCCCAAGCCACGGGCTGCAGCTGCAGCAGCAGCTCTAACAGGCCTCCATAGCCTGCTTTCCCATTAATTTGCCTAATTGCTTTTTGAACTGATGTATAGTTTCAGCACCTGAAGCATCCCATGGCAATGAGTTCCACCAATTAATTATGATTGTGTGAAAAAAATACTTCCTCCTCTATAACTTAAAAAATATCTGCCTGATGATTTCATTTAACATCCCTTGGCTCTTGCCTTATGAGCAACTCCTTCCATTCCTCCTGCTGTTCGTCATGTTGTAGACCTCTGCAGCCTGGAGCTTCAAGATCTCCCTTTTCTAGGCTGATGTTGACTGATTCAGTCTCCTCTCATACAGATAGGATTGCACATCTCTGATCATTCTTGTCATACGTCTCTCTGCTTTTCCCATTCAAGTACAGCCTGAATTTCAGGAGTGCCACACACCCACAACCCTGAGATTGCTCAGTAGGAACTGAAGACATTGGGTCCCACATCCTTTTAAAAATCGAACTGGCTGCTGTGGGTTGTGCCCCAAAACTGACAGCAGCCATCTCAGCAGATGTGCTGGAGACATTCAGTACTAACCCTGCCTTGGTGGAGAGGTGGATGGTAGCACCATGCCTGGCTCTCAGAGCTTCTGTAGACATTGGCTCTGAAGTGGCAGCCATGGCCAGCGCTGGGACTTGCTCCTTGACACCTCTGTCACTAAGCCAACAAACAATTGGTGACTGCCACATTTGTGTTTGAGATCATGGGGACAATAGAGGTAATATGTTCATTGGGCAATTGTAAGTGTTACCTCAATGAAACATTTATTGGCACTTGCAATAGAAATATGGCACATAGGAAAAGAAATGACCTCAGACAGGATCAAATATGCAAAGCTAACTGTGGCTGTGGACTTCTCCCACAAGATAAACAAGTGGCTCAGCCCTTCAGGGGAATAGCAAGAAAGGGGAATCCCGGCAAGCTATTCTTGTGCCAGGTTTTTTTCCTTTCTTTCTTTTTGCAGGGCTTTAGTGGGAACTGCGTCTGGGAGTCCCAGGATGACCTCACCCCTGCCTGCCTGCAGCAGCTCTGCCTGAGGGCATTGCTATCCGACCGACTTGCCCAAAGCCCCTTACCCCAAATCCTGCACACCACGGGGGGAGTAGGCTTGTGCTTACTCTGTGTCATCAGCTTCTTTGAAACTGAACAGGACACAAAGGTAGGCATGAGTTTTGAAAGGAGGTAGGGAATATTTACAAGGGTTGGGCACATAAGGTGACATTTGCTCCTGAGATGCAGAGGTGATTCCAGTGCTCCACCCTCTCTGAGACACCCGCAAAGAGGAAAGACAAAATGTGAAGCAGAGAAAAAGCCATGACTCAAAGCACTATGCCCACCTCCCTGTATCTCTTGAGATGATAACCCACCAGCCACTTCACAAATGCCATGGGGCTGCTGTGTGCCAGCTTGGAGATTATCTTTGCCATCTCTGGCATTTTTCTAGCTCAGCATATAATCCATCTTTCTTTAAGTACTCTGTTTTTCTTAAACAATGTTGCTATTCTCTTCAAAACATAGCTCTGTTTATTCAAAACAAGCAAGGGTTGGTATCACACCATGCCAAATGGCAGCCGTGTTGCTGCTGGGTGGCGCTTGACAGTGCTGAGCTGCGGGTGACAACTCCTTTTTCCAGTAGGTGAAACAGGCAAGAGCCAGCAAGGATATGCCCATAATAAAACACCACTTATCTGTTGGGGCAGAGACTTTTTCTCCGGTTGTCAGCATGGATTACAGTCTGAATCTTCCTTTTCTTTTGCAGAAAGCATTTACAGACATTTCCACCATTTCTTCTCTAAAGTTATTCTGCAAAAGATGAGAGAAACAATTAAATGGTTGGCTTAGCAGGACTGAGACGGCTCTTCTTTGAAACAGGGGATTTTGATTGTGCCCTGTTATTTCATCTCTTTAGAATATTCACTAGACAAAGCAATTTTCCTGTCTCTGAGCAGTGCTAAGCTGTCAGACTCCTTTTCTCTGAGCAAAAGGTAGTGGAGCATCTTCTCCCCACACAGGGCTTTTTTAGGAAAATAAAAAGAAAAGGAGAAAAAAACCCACATCCCCACTCCTCCACTGGTCGCTTAGAGGCATATGGTTTTCCAGAGGTAGCAAAAAGAAAACTGTGCCTGTTCATATAAAACCCCAGCACCCAGTAATTGCTCCCAGAAGGATTGCCACTCCAGGGGAGCCAGCCCCACCTGGGAGCATAATATCAGGAGGCTTATTTAGCAGCTAAAATAATCCACCCTGCAAACATCCTTCCATTTAATTTTAAAGAGCAGTGGGGCTGAAATTCAGCTTCAAACAGGATGGGGGAGGTGGGGGGTGAAGGATTGGGGCAGGGCAAAAAGAGATTACCCAGAGCCCTCCCTTGCAACCAGTGCAGACACTGCCCATGTTGTTTCTTTAATTGGGGAAACAATGTGCTCTTTCAGGGGCTGCAGGTGGCTTGGGGCATTGCAGAAAAGGGACATTATGACTTTCCATGATAGCGTGGTTGAAAGGTTTGGAGTCCTATGTACAAAAAAGCCTTTGCTGAGGGTATTGCTGCTGCATCAAGTATCAATGAAAGATGCATCTCTGCTGTTATGAATCTGATCGTCACAGAAAATGAATGGGAAGCATTAAGAGTAGCAAAATAGTATTTCAAGCTGCAGTGAACAGCATCCAATTCATCAGTGAATAGCAGGCCTGGGTCAGTGAAAGAATAGCTGATTGAAAGAAATATGGAAGAGCCTTGAGCAGTCTGCAGGAGCAGATGTGCAAAAGAAGTAACCAAAACTGCAGACGTTTCTGGGGTCTCATGTACAGCCAGCTCCAGGCAAGGCTGTCTGGCTGGGTGTAGGGTCTGCAGCTCCCCACATAAACCAGTTTATGGGGCTTTGAACATCACACCACTCCCTTGTCTTTGGAAATAAGCTTCTCTGAAGAGGAAAAACGACCTGTATGTGCAACAGCATTATAACCCAGCAGTTTACCTCCAAACATCATGGTTAACCCTTCAGAAACCAAAGCAGCATGAAAAACAGGAAGGCATTATCAGCATTTTTACAGGTAGGGAAAGTCAAAATGTGGAGTAAAGCCTGAAGCAGAACTTGGATGACCCAATTTTCCATCCCTAATTCTGACACTGCTTCTCCACTAGCCCCTGTTCCTCTGATTTCTGGAATGCTGTGATGATAAGAGCTGCAAAACCAAAAGCAAGCCTTGCTCTCTCCACCACCACAGCAGGACAGCCCAGGCTCGAGCTGTTATCAGTGGGTGCCAGGGACCACTTGTAGCACCAAACACCTGCTTGCCCACAGCCTCAGCCCAACTTGCCCTGTTGCCAGAACTCATCAGGCTCTGTGCAGGATTTTTTCTGGGTGTGTGGGATCCACCTGATACTGGAGAGACTCTGCTGATGGCACCCTGCCCATACGTACCACAAACTAAAGGGAGGACAGAGAGGTCATGTACTTGGCAGAGAGTTAGCTGGGACTTGGGCTCTTGGCCCAAAGGCTGCTAGTCCCTGAGCTCGTGGGGTGCCATGGGGCTGAGTCAATGCCAGGTTACATCCCTCCAGTTCTGCGCTGCTTTGGGCTGCACACTGGGCTTTTACCCAGAGATTTCTCTGGGTGACCTCTCTATGGCAGATGCTGTCTTCAAAGAGCAGTGACACAGGAACAGCAAGACAGCTGATAAGGTTTGATGGCTCTTTATTTAGGGGAAATCCTCCTGATTATTGCCTAGGGCAAGTAAGACTCAAAGGCTTGAATTCCCAGAGGAGGCACTGATGCACCAGATCAAAGCCTGCTCCCCAGCTGTCACTGCAGAGGCATCACCTCCAGCCATAACAGGAGGTTATAAAAACAAGGTCTCTCCCTGACACATCCCAGACTCCAGGAAGAAACTGCCTCCAAAGAGGGGAAGGTGAGAGAGACCTGGCTACAAGTCCACTGTGGACTTTTTGTGCAAGGGGCAAGCTTCCAGAAACTTCTGTGGGATAGGGGCTCCAGCCCCAGGGATGCACCAGAACCATGTGGGAACTGGGACAGGGGAGCACATGTTCCTCGACTCTGCCTGTTTCTTGCATTAACTCATATAATCAGGGATGCATTTGTTTGCTTTCATTGTTACACTCTCACACAAGGGAGCTTAAATCCAGAGCACTGTGAGTTAATAGGAGTTCTGGGGTGTAGTTTTTAAACCAACAGGGGCATAGGGTCTTGGCACTGGCAGTGTGATTTCTTTCAGACGGAGGCTTTCCAAAAAGCCCTGACACTGCTGGCACCTCACAGGGAGCCTGACTACAAGGGGGCACAGGCTGTATCAGTCCGCTCATTCTGCAGCCACAGGATTCACTTGCAGGGCACCGTGTGTTCTCACAACGGTGGCTGCCTGTGGGGGCCAGGCTGCCAGTGCTGCTGGCACAGACCATGCCAAGCTGGTGTGAGGAGTGGCTGACAGCCCCAAGAAAAGCTCACCTGGTGCAGAAAAGCCCAAAAAGTTGAGCTGTTAGTTGACACGGCTTTAATAATTTTATAGCTGTTGATGTTACAACTCCTTCAAGGTACTTCAGTATGAAAGATAGCAAGGTCCCTGCCTTGGAGACCTCTAGTACAGACAGGTAAACATAACAAGTAGAAACATTAAACTTTAGGTAGGGAGTGGGGACAGGTTGAGGGAGTATGTACAGAAATTAACTTTGGCACATCAAAGAGCTGGAAGATGTCCATCAGAGGAACCTTTAGGCTATTTATGTATTTCAGGTAGCAAGATAAAAGCATGAATAATGAGTTCCTGCAACTTCTTTGCAGAACCAGGACCAAAGCAAGACTTACAGAGACACTTCCCTGCTAACTTCAGATGGGGAATGCTGAATCCTCCCCAGATTTACATTGCTGTCTTTTAAACAGTTCAGAGCGCATCCCTGTCCATAGCTGTATGATCACATTGTTTATCAGCCCCGCACCATTCTCAGCATCTTTTTCTTTTCTTCTTTCTGTTCACCACAGACTCCTTTTTCTGAACTCCCAATCTACCTACCTCCCCAAGACACCTTACTTTGAAGTCAAAGTTCCCAGTCTTTAACCCTCCTCTTCCACACCATTCCCAATCCACGCTGTCTTCACAGAAATGTTGCTGGAAGAGGGGAGTTGCACATCAAAGAAAGGAACAACTAGACTTAGCTTCAACAGAGCTTGCTGTTGCCTCAGCTCCTGCAGCCTGACAGTCGCCGTGCACCAAGGTATAGCGCAGGGGTCATCCTGCCAGTGCCCACCTGTAAATCTTCTCTGGACAAGGGCAAAGGACTCTAACGCTTCCCTTATAGGCTTTCAAAATTTCAAAATACGGCAAAAATCAGAATTTCCTGGGTGAAACAGAACGGCAGATAACCTCCTCCTGCTACACTCTCAGGAGGTAGGGGGTTCAGGTCTCCAAGCACCTTGGGCACAGACCAGGAGGTGTTTCTAGGTTTATTCTCATTGGTGAGGAATTCCTTGAGCAGACTGACACAGGACATGAACTCCTTCCATTACAATGCAAAAATACATCACCCAAAAAAAGACAAACATACGTGGCAGCACTGTAGCCGTTTTACTGCCAAACAGATCGAGCCAAGTAATTTGATCAAATCACAAAGGAATCCTGTGGGTACAGAGGCTGGAGACCTTTTTTTATCGGACTGATGCAGGTTCTGCCAGCCAAAGCCCCCTAGCCATGGTGTGGAGTGAAGTTACAGAAAAAAAAGCAGCTCCTGCCCACCCTGTTTCTTCCATCTCCTGTGCTGACTCTCCCACCCCACCAGCCCCAGCATTGCTGCAAAGAGCTGAGTGAAAAAAGTGTTAACTTTTTTTTGAAAAAGTGTTTTAAAAAAGGTGTTAACCAGCTGAAAAAACAACCCAGTGAAAAGCACTTTTTCTCAGATAAATTCTGCAATCCAGTTCATCCTATAACAGCTCCTGTGAGCAACCTTAATCAGCCCCTGGGCAACTGAGCTGGGACTCTTCTACTTGGTGGTAAATAATTGCAAGAGATGGCCATTGGTTTATTACTGGTTTTTTTCTGTTGCTGTCTCAGCCCCAGTTTGCTGGTCGCCATCTCACTTGTGGTTGCTGCAGGTCAAGAAGCTTGGCAGCAGTATGGAGAAGGCTCTCCCCAGATAACTTGCACTGCTTCCCTGCAGCCTGGCCTCAGGGTGCACAGAGAGACCTAGGCAGAGCCATGCAACCCAACAGCAATGGCAGCCACAATGCAGCTTGGGTGGTGAAGTGAACGGCAGGCAGGTCATTTGTCTTCTCATGGCTTGGGTCACACAGGGCTAGCGAAAGGCTGCCTCTGCCTTAGCCACCTGATAAACTCCCAAGATAACTGTCAAATTTCTTTTCCCCTCCTTTTTCCACTTATGCTCCCTCCAGCCAGCACTGCCAGAGACCTGGCCTCCCAAAGCAGCCAGAGGGGACCTCCCTGTCCTTGTAGCTCTCCTCACACCTCTCCCCATGATGGTACCACCCACCAATTACACAAGCCAGGGTACACCTCCCTGCCTATCCCTTCCCTTCACCTACACACTCCCTTGTTTTCCTTCTGTTTTGACGACCCTGTTGAACAGCTCTGGCAAAGTGGAGGCAGATCTCCAACACTTCCTCCTCTGGCATGTGGATAACAGAGACAGCAGCAGAGATAGGGCACAGCCTCCTCAGCCCCTGTGAGCAGCTGCTTGTATCTACAGAGGGCAGACAGATTTAAGATAGAAAGTACTGCACAGTATATCTCACAAGGAGTTACAAAAGGCTTTGAAGTTACCAAGCATTCTCTTTCCTACTTATTTGGCAGTGGACACTGTAAATCCATGGTACACTGTAGACTGCAGCTCTGTGAGGATGGGGTCATCTGCTTGCCCTGCTGGGCACAGAGCCCAGCATGTTGCACACAGCCATCCCCATCCCTTCCAGGTTCCTCTGCTATAAAATAAGAATAAAAAAAAAAAAAAAGCACCATGTAAGTGAGAGGAATCACCAGTCTCTTAAAGGAAAAGTAAACAATCAGAGAGAGAAAAAAGTTTGTGAGTTGGCTTAATCCATGCCAAGAGAAAAGGATGTTTGTTGCACAAATAAAGTGAGCAGGAGCAAGACTTTCCAGCCTGACTAGTGGAGAGGTCCGTAAATCAAGACTGGAGCTCCTAGCCACATATATGAAACAATTAAAGGACTCAATGAATCATTTATTTTCAACATAGGCAATCAACAACAATGGTTTGATGTTCAATTGATTTCTCATTTGTCTTGCTCCCCTGAGTAATGATGAACAACTCACCACTTATGTGGTGCATGCCTCAACCCGACTACTCCTGAAGCAGCTTCTTCTTCAAGGAATCACACCGGACACCTGCTCCTACCTGCTGACATTTCATACCTCTTGGTCACTACCTGCCAATGCCTTGGGCTCTGCTTTTCTCACTCATCCCCTATATGCTCTTCCCTCAAGTGTTCCTCCTTTCTCTCTTAAAATAAAAAAAAAGCAAAGCTGTGTTTCCAGTGTGTGGCCATAGAGCCGGATTCTTTACTAGGGAGCATCTGCATCCTACTTCTCAAAAGCTCAGCATATCAAAAACTGCCAGAGAAGAAGAACAGCTCTGTGTACAGCAGGTGATGTAAAACAGTCTAAAGAAAGGGGGGAGTCTTTAAAATATTTTCTGGTAGATACCATATCCATGCACATTCGCTTCATCCAAAATGCCTTGACCTTGATTTGTGTAGGCCTCTACCTTGTATTTTGGATGCCTCATGGTACATTTCCCTAGTTAGACCCAGGCACATACCAAAAGGAAGCCCTCGGTTCGGATGTTGGGCTATGCTGAAGTCTCAAGCAATTAAGACATTGTGCCAACAGCAAGGAGGAGTCCTGCAGTGACACAGTTAATTTTGCAGAGTGCAATTTGCATGGCCCCACATAGCTATCCTGAAACAAGACAACTTGGCTGTGGCTGTTGACTGTTCCTAGCAGATACAAGGCACCCCGGGGATTGGGCCAAGAGGAACACAAGCATAATCCTATTATGATGAATAAACTGATAAAAGACAGGGGAGAAAAAAATATATTGGGGCATGCTGAGTTTTCTCAATCAGGAAAACAAGGTGCCTGCACCCAGCTTGCAGAGCTGAGTACTGATTTGGGAGCACTGGGAATGAGTTTCCTGGAGGCTCCGAGACTCCCACCACGCTCACCCGTGTGCTCCCATGTGGAAAGCGGAAAGCAGAGGTGGGAGCTACACTGCCTCCTATGCCTGGCAGGACTGTGCCCTCGGCTTGGTCACACCAATGCCCAGTGGCACAACAGGTGGCACTGGGGGCTATGATTGACATTCAGGCCCCGCTGAAGGACTGAGAGCAGGCTGCTTCAGCTGTACTACAGTGCATAACAGGGATATGCAAGCTGTACTTCACCTTCATCTGCCTACAGTCATCTTAGGAGCATCTCTTTCCCAGAGTCTCTGCTCCCCAGTTAGGCTCTGGGGCTCTTTTTCCTTTCTGACGAGCCAGGCAACCGACCAAGAGATCTTGTTTCTTTGTCCTTCCCCATCACTTTGTAGCTTTTCAAAAATAATTTTTTGCCATATTTGTGCATGAAGCAGGGCCAAGAGAGCTGCATGATCATAAACAACTTGTTTTCTCTGTGCTCAGAACACTTCCAAATGCTTTTGCTTTTTAGCCACTTCAGTGGAGAACATGTCAAACCCCCTCTTCCATTTACAGGCATGCTTCAAAGATTTTAGCTCCTTTGCCCACCTCCTCATCTCTAAAGCTTTCAGAGAGCAAGGGCCACCTCAGGGAACCAGCTGCCAGTGCTGCATTTCCAGCTTGTGTAGGAGTGAGACATGGAAAGCAGCAACCAGCCTGCACCCCTTCCTATGCACACACACTCTGACTTTTGAGTACAGGCTCAATAGAAAAAATCAGGATTGTCAGGATTACCCAACATGGTGCACTGAAAGCTGTTGAGACACCTCTCCCAAAGCCTTGTGTCATTTGCTGCATTTGGGCAGTGCCGCGCATGCTGCAGGTATGACTCAAAAGAGTGAGCACAGCAGCTAGGGAAAGCCCTTTCAAAAGGCTCCAGATTCACCTCCATGGAGCAGGCACGTTCCAAGTTCAGCGAGCCTGAATTCCATGTTAGCTGCCTGATGTCATCGAGATTGCAACTCACTTCCTTAAAACCCTGCAAGCCAGAACAGAGCTGGTATTCATGGAGGGCGTGCAAATAGTGCCCTTGGTGCTCCATCTCTGGCTTGGGCCATGCTCAGATGCACACTTGCACTAGCAAAGTAGCTCTTCTGGTAAAGAGTCTTTTATCTGATGGTTTCCATCTTACTTACAGAATAATTAGAGAGCTTCCCAAATCATGCAGCGCATCCCACAGGTGTAAAGGCTTCTTTGCTCCGGTTTAGTAGCTCATCCCTTTTACCAACTAAGCAATCAGGCTGCTGTCATATCAGCAAATGTTCAAACCAGACTGGGAAGCTGAACAGAAAGAGAAAAACATACCAGGCCAATTTTCACCGGTATTTCAGATATGGTGCTTGATACCATTGGACCAACATGCTGCTGAGAACCACCACGTTCATCCTTAGTTGAGATTTCCATGAGGCTTTTCAGTGACACAAGATGACAACAGGCCTGGGGAAAGGAAAATTAGTGGATGTGGGTGGGAGGGCTTGGTGGTACTGTTTGAAGGTCTGCAGTGAGGAAGTCACATCTGGGATCAATTTCTTCAACCCTACCAGTACTTACCCCAATGATTTTGTTATCTAACCCATACTGTTACATGTGGTTAGCCACCAATGTACTCCTAACAGAGTCAAAGAATGGAAAGCAGCTGCCAAAATATTACTTTGGGGGTTGTCAGCACTATCCAATTAGCACCAACATGCGTGGATGCCTTGCCTAGGAAGCGAGATGATGGCCATCACATGTACAGTTCAGTGAGAAAATATGTGTGGGAGTTGGTCCCTGCTGACTGCTGCTTGCTGCAGCCTGCTGGCTTCCTGCAGCCTGGGCGCATACTTTGGAGCCAGCAGATGTGGCACCTTGAAACCCCAGAGATTTCTGGGATTAAATTTCCTCCACCTTCTTCTGAACTCCAGCTGCCAGCAACAGAGGCAAGAAGCAGCTTCATTGTCAGAGATACAAATTCCAACTTCATCAAATCCACTCCCCTCAACCTTTCTAAAAAAAAAAAAAAATTAGCAATTTTCTGTCCTGGTCTTGGTTTTGGCATGGAAGCCACCTCAGATTATTTCTATGCATCTTACAGTATCTTTCTTCCTTCCTTCCTTTCCTGCATGAGGGACCTTCGCCTTGTTTGGTCCCATAACACTTAATCACATGTCCGGTTAGGTCACCTGCAAGCTCTTTGCTGGCATGCCATTTTCCCAGGTTCCAAGAGCAGAGCTCCACACGTGACTTTATCCTTATTCCCCTCAGCAGGCGATGAGATCATCCTTCTGGTGGCCCAGGAATTGTTGCAAGTCTTCTCAGGGTGCAGTGATTCATGGGGAAGCTGCTGGAGGTGGCTTTGGTGGAGCATGGCACATGTGACTCACCGCTGTGCTGGATAAACACCCGCACCGCAGCGAGCTGGCAGGGCACTGGCGCTGGCCAAGCCATGGCTGCTTCCTTCCTTTTGGTCCTGAAGAGCAACTGCAGAGTCCTTCCTCCCTCCGCCCCACTCCAGCTCCAAAGAGTACAACTCCTTTGGTTGCCATAGCACAGGACTCCACAATAACATCAATAAAGAAAAACGACCCAGGATGAGGCCATCTGTTTTACAGTCACCTCAAGGCACTGCAGCAAAGGTGGTGTGCTCAACTGAGAGGCGTTTCACTTCAATAGCACAGTGAACAGGAAGGATCAGGAGCAGCACGGCGCACATAGACACAAAAAAGTAAAAAGATTGGTAAAAGGAGTCCCCGCTTCTAAAAAGCAGCCTTAAAGTAGAGAAAATTATCAACATAGTAAAAAAAATGGTCAATTGAGAAGCAGGTGGCATAGCTGCCATTTAATCTGCAGAATAGCTCCAGGCTTCTCATAAGCTTTAGCAGAAGGGAAGGAGGGAAGGAAATCCAGGAAAAGAGGGGACAGAGTCAGAGATTCCTTTTTAAAGGATGTCAATAAATGAATCATTACATGTTATCACTGTGTGCCTAATTATGGAATGGTCAACACAGTCCCAAGGGGAAAGGGAGAGAGATTTACTGAAAAATGCATATTCCTAACTTAAGGGAGAGGAGGACCAGGTCAAAGAGCTGCTGGACAGCTGCAGAAGACAACAGAGGTGCAGGTCGATAGAATTTATCACCATCCACACTGTCTCAATCAGGGAGAAAGGAGCACTGAGTACAGCAGGTCTGAGGAGAGACAGCCCTAGTGATTTCCACCAGCATGAGGACTCTCTAATGGGCCAGATAGTGAATGCCTGGTTAAAATAACCTTTTAAACACAACTATCATGTACTTCTGGAACAAGTCCCTTTTGTTAGGCACATTTTAATGTGACAGAGACTAAACTTGGGCTCCCAAGACTGGTTTTAGGAAACCCTGCAAGAAACACAGATCTGACCTCCCAGACCTTCTGCTCTGTGTCAAACTACTCTGCTGGGCAGGTTTCTAAATTGTTCCTGTGGGTCTCGCTGAGGCCAGTGGGCAGGCAGGATCCAGAGCTGCTATCCCATGGCAGCCTCTGGCTCCACGTAGCTGAGAGGGGACTGGCCACAGACCAAGAGCCAGTGTCTGTGAGCAGCAACAATGCCCCCAACAATGCCAAAAGCCACCAAACCCTGCCTAGAAAAAAGTTCCCCCATCCCAACCTGGCAGTGGGTGCACATTGGGACTCCAGCTCCCGTGTGTTTCTGCAGCATCCCCCCCTGCCCTTTGAGCAGGGCCTGGCCCCTGAGTTCCTGTGGGTCTTCACTGGGGGAAATCACAATTCCTTTCCTGCAAAGGCTTCATCTGAGAAGCAGAAATATTATAAGAGCTTGCCAGTTTGGCACACAGCATTGTAACAGATCCAGTTACCAGCAATTAGACACTCCACCCCGATTAATTTGTGCTAGAAATCCTATGACAGTTTTAAACAGAGAGCTTGATTATGTGTTGGAACTATTTACCAAAGGTTGGGATGACTTCTCTGTCATTTAAAATGTTGTATATTAAGGCTGGACATTTTATTCAGAGCTATTTACTGTACTTTAAATGAAACTTATACAGAGAAGTACTTTCATTAAACAAGAGGCTAAACTTGGTCATACAATGGACCTCTGTGATTAGTCATGGACCCACTTTGCCAATTCATGCTGCATTTTCAAGCTATACATTCTTGCAAATCTCTGCTTTATGGTCTTTTATAATATTGGTGGTTGCTTCTGCAATTACAAAACATCTCCTGCTGTATTTCCACATGCCCTTTTCCTGCAGGTTGCTTCTGCCACTTTTCACATTACTTTAGGTACTCTTTTTGTGTGAGTTGGGGGCACCCCTGCCTCTGAGACTCTATGGGCTGTCCCCAGTGGCTTTGCTCCTCTGCTTGCTGTACAGATGAGGAGCAGCCCAAGATTTCAGGGATATTCCTCACAAAATTTTAAAGAGCTCTCCTTGCTAACACCCCACTCATGGCCACTTGTCCCTGCCTTTGTGCTGTATCTTCAGGTGGCAACTCATCTGTAAATTATCCGGCAGGGGTTTGGTTTGGGGTCTGGTTTGGCTGGTATTTAGTGGGTCCAAGTGGTCAGTGAAAATTGGTTACATTCCTGCTGCAAGATACACAGGGGAAGGGCAGGGGTTAAGATTTGGCTTGTGCGTTCATATTTTCCCTACAGCTGTCTCCTTTCCTGCCTTACTGAGAATGAGGTCCTTCAGAGCATGAGCTCTGGTCTAGGACCATCTCCACTGGGGTATGAACTGATCTCATATTTTGCAGAAGCCACTAAAAGGACCGTCAGGAGCTTCTACGTGATCCAGCCAACGCTCCACTCAGGCATGTTACAAGTCTCTCACAACAGATTGCATCAAATCCATCACAGAAAACCAGGCAGTATTTTGCAGCAATATAAAAATATTTGCTAGATTTCTAGGCTTCCTGGTTAGTGGCTGCTTTACACACTGCATACAAGTATTTGTATTACTTGGGATGACCACAGCAGCTCTACTGTAAGTGTGAGGGTGCTGGTTTCATTCATAAAGCCATGTTGCAAGACAAGACAAGCATCAGAAGTATCACATTTTTTAGGACATTGACACTTAAATTTTACATGCAGGAAAAGGCATCCCACCCTGTAGGACACAAGTTCGTCACTGGGAATACTTACTGTAACTTACTATTGTATTTGGCCCTTTATTCCTTTAAGAAGAGGCTAAGTAAACATCTGCCAGGAAGATCTGAGCTGTTGCGCTCATGAGGATTGTTTCTTGCTTTCCCACAGGTCGATTATGGCGCTGCCAGCACCTGCCCACATTCACATGTGCTCAGGTTAACTGAGTGCTGGATCAATTCTCAGCTGGCTACTGAACATCTCCCCCCTCTCCTCTTTCTCCATACAAGCTGCAAATATCCAACCTTTCCCACAACCCTTTGCAACTTTCAGTGTTCTTTTTTCCCTCTGGTTTCTCTTAAGCCACAAACTTCTTTCTTTGTCGCACTCAGTAGGTGTCTTCTGCTTTTGGGTTTTCCCTCAAATTTCTTGCCCAGCTCCTGCTTCTACTTGCTTTACTGACTTCACATCACCATCAGCCACCTAAGACAGGCTAGTGTTAAAAATTACAATATATTCCTTGAACTAGGTGGCAGATATTTTTCAAGCCATAGCTTACAGAAGACTGGCATTTTCCTTAGCATCTTCCCATCTTCAGCATCCTTATTTTAGTAGCAGAATCATATGCCTCCCTCTTATAACCACCTTGTGCTAAGAACAATACCCTATGACTTTCAGCAAAGTGACCTATATGTGAAGTTATCTTTTCTTGGAGCAGGAGTCTGGGCTGGGTGACCTCCAGAGATGCCTTCTCAGCTCAACTATTCAATTGCTTAGGCTGTAGCCTTCTGGGAGGAAAGACCGTCTTAAACAGAATTCCATTCTTTTTAGAAAGAACACGTGACACCAAGTACTTGCAGCAATAAGCAGTGCATACCCTCCATAAATACACTATGCCTGCGTTCCAAGTGCTCTCCCTTTGATGCAGTGATTAGTCACTTCCAGCAGAAGGAAAATTCAGTATATACCCTCAAGACCCATCTTTGGGCTTCCATGCACTAATCTCTTATAAAAAGGTCCATTGTCCTTACCCTATAAGAGAAACCCAAAATCTACTGGAACATTAACCCAGGTCATGAAAACCTACGTGCAAATTTAAGAAAGAGTACTACAATTATTTTGCTCTGGTGCACAAGGAAGCAGCACCAAACTGAGGGCATAAATCTATTTGCTTGTGGTACCAAGACTATGGGTGGGGTTAGAAATCACTTCGCCAAACGGCTTTTTAAGCTGTCGTCGACAGTCTTTCATTAGGGCTTTTTAGACACCGCAAAGCTAAATTAGTCACACCTTTATTTGAACAGACTTTCCTCACCCACCTCTGCAAAATCACCCCATGTGCTCAGGTCCTCGGCTCCCCCTGGTCCCCTGTAAGCTGCTTGGCATGGGGGGTGAGCGAGATTCATATAGAAAAGATGCAAAGATGCACTTCTGGGTAACAGCCTCCTCCAGCTACTTGCTTGCAGTAACCAGGCAAAGCTGTAAAATACAGACATGCAAGCACTAAAAACTGAGTTCATTTTGTTCCTCTATTCCCACACCTCACTGGAAGCTGGCAGCAAAAAGTCTCAGCTTGCAGATTTTGGAAACAGACGTTTGGGGAAGGACTCACATTGGCAGAAAGAAGAAAGCAAGCAATGGAGCAAAACAGCCATTGGAGTCAAGAAACAGAAAGCAGGATGAAGCAAATGGAAGAGTACAGAAAGCCTGCCACCTGGAAATCAGATAAAGAGAGGGATGAGTTATTAGCAGAGGACAGAAAATTTAAGAGGAGGGTGGAAAATTATAACAGAGGAAACAGGAGTGGGAGGAAGCAGTCATGGGATGTAAAGGGGCAAATACAGCTGTAAAAGGGTGGGGAAAAATCAAAACCAGATTTACACCAATTTATCATCTTAAAACAGGAGATTAAAGATTTGCATAGGGAGTACGTCTGAATCAGTTTAAAATGCTGCATGAGAAACACCAGAAACCAAAACATGAAGCTAGCAATGTGTCCTATTTTCAGCCCCAAAACTCAAGCAACTCCACCAGTTCTCAGAGAATTGCTTTCTGCAGTGATTCAGCGAGTCAGCCACAGGGGAGTGCTGATTTCTCCTGGAGACTGCGGTTTAAACCTGGAGTTGCCAGAAACATCAGAAAGTGACCCATGTTGGTTCTGAACACTTGTATCCAGTTATGCCTATCCATTTGTTGTTGTCATCACATTTTCCCTTATGTACTTTTCCCTAGGCAGCACATCAGTTACTGGGCTTCAGTAACTGTTGTGCAGGTATCCACCTTAGAACTACATTCAGTTCCTTTCCACAACTTGTGCTAGCTGACCTGAATTTAGAAGAAACTATTGAAAGCGCACACAGAGAGTCAATTAGTCTGTTTCCCTAACCCCCCAGAAAAGGATTGTGAGAACAAGCTCAGGGAAGTGATGTTTACAGTGGTTTTGCATCCCTCAGCCCTGCTTTACTGCTCTCCATTGAAGGTCACTTTTTTACTTCTAATGACAATGAAATGGAAGATTAATGGGAAATAAAATTAATTGTTTAGATATGGAATCAAACACTTTCTAGTCAGCTCCTCTTGGGTGCCCAAATGAACATTGTCTGGTTTCAGGCTAGGGTTTGGGCTTCAGAGCCAAGAGGAAGCAGTCACTAGTATGCACTCTGGAGCTACAGAGTTCTTGCTTTTATGCTATTTTGTTGCTGGATCACTGCAGCCACTGAAAATACCTTCTGCCCCTGTCCAGCAGAGAGTTATTTGAAGCTAACAGCTCTATTTATGAGTCAAAGTCCTACTGTTTAGAAAAGACAAAAAACAAAGTAGGTAGCGTTCATATCTTTGCTCCACTTGACCCACAAGGAGGCATCAAAGTTTGGGTTTTTTTGGATGGGACAAGAAAAGGAGCTATTGTTCAGACCTGATGAAAAGCAGAAGAGGCACATCTCTGTTCAAAGGGAGTCTGTCTCTCTGTCTGCTGCAGATGGTGTGAATGGTCTCAGAAACACGTGTAAAATCTCTCCCCTCCATGCAGACAAGGCCACCCTTGCTGAGCCACTGCCAATCTCATCCTAAACACCATCAACTAAAGTCAACATGCTCATATCCCCAGTGCTTCAGTGCTACAAGTAAGGACTTCAGCAGCTAGAGATTAATGAGGAGTTCTCTTTTCTCTCTCTCCGTTTTTTGTTTTGTTTTTTTTAATCAGAGCAAGTTGCCAGCTGGGGCAGTGCCTATCCTGCAAGCTCAGCCTTCACCCCGAAAAGAAACAGAAACCAACTATATGGCAGGGAACAAACTCTGGTTGGAAACAGTTTCCTCTGAGTGCAACTAGTTGATGCTGGGGGTGGTGATCATACAACATGCGGCAAGAACCTTCACAGGTCCCTTGCTTCGTTGTCACTTTCTCTTCAAACTGCAAGGATATTTGCTCAGCTGCCAGTTTTAACAGCACACAAGATTTCCAGAATGCATCTTTCAACCAGAACATGACAGAGTTTTTAATATCAGCTCACGAGTAATAAAGAAGTAACGTATTTCTGGCTATTTAGATAGCGACATGGCTAAAACAAACTCCTTTGTTTCCAGCAGCTGTTAACAATACCTGTAGGGAGCTGTTCCCAAGGCAGTTATCTCTGGCACTGGCGGCAGTAGGATGTAAACAGCATGTATCAAGTTAATGGAAAACTGCTAAGCCAAATCTGAAAGGAGCCGTGTTTAGCAGGGCCTCTCTCGCAGGGATTACGTTCTCAGAGGTAGCAGCGGGCAGGCGCTCCTAGGGGCGGACAGCCGGGCTGTGCGGGAGCAGCGAGCCCGGCCGACGGTGCGCAATTAAGAGCGGCGAGGTGCGCGCCCCAGTCAGTGCCAAAGGGACAGTGTGCGCCCGAGCCTGCGCTGCCTCGGCTCTGCTCAGGGGCAGCCAGCTGTGGCTGTCAGCAGTCAGTTGTGGCTGCCTGCATCCCCCCGCACAGACCTACCCTCAGAGCACAAACACACCGAGGGGTTATTTGGAGTGACACCGTCCGGACTTGTACGCTGTGGCAGGTGTGATGGGAAGCCTTTCTGTCTTTCTTGATAATTTAATGAGCTGTTGTAATGAGGGATGCACTGAGCCCCTCATTTGTATGCAGCTCCCACATGAGATGTGAATGTTAAATTCCTCTAAGTATGAATCAGCACCTCTTACTCCCACAGCTTTCCTCTATCTCTCCAGCTCCACCAGCTCCACCAGATTCCCTCATGGTCCCCTGGGCTCCCCCATTTCACTGCCACCTCAATAGCCACCAAAGGAGACTGATGCACCCCCGATCACAG
The DNA here is from genome assembly GCA_013396735.1 of Grallaria varia. Classification (NCBI taxonomy): domain Eukaryota; kingdom Metazoa; phylum Chordata; class Aves; order Passeriformes; family Formicariidae; genus Grallaria; species Grallaria varia. The sequence goes on along the minus strand of VWZG01026172.1, from coordinate 658,136 downwards.
CCAGAAGCATTGGCAGAACTAGGCTGGAGAAAAGGTCTTGGTTCTTTTTTAAAAACCAACTGCAACCAGGCACAGTGGCTGTTAAGTGTTTGGGAAAATTGTATGACATGGGAAATTAAGGCTACAAGGAATCGCTGTCTCTGACAGCTGGTAGTTTAAATAATGAATTGGTAATTATAAAACCTTTTGACATAAAGTTTAAAAAAACACAAACTTTTGAGACACACCTTTTGATGGTGAAGGGCTTTCCCACGTAGATTCCACCAGCAGCCATCACTCAGCACTGGCAGACAGCAGGTGTCTGCCACTCCAAACGGGGAGACACACTCGCCAAACTAGAAAAGTCAGGGGCTAAACAAGTTTGCAAATAGCAGCAATTCCACTCCAAAAATCACTTCCATAGCAGAGAGGAGGAAGTACTCCCTGAGAACAAGGAGGCTGGCTGGATTTCGCTTTTTTCTGCTGAATAGATGTTCTTTTGTATGCAGCAAGGAACAAAAAATAAGGGGAGAATGGGATAAAATTGAAAAATTCAGAATTGCAGTATAAAAGTCACCACCTGCTCCTGCAAAACAGGCCATTCTTTATTTCCACAGTCCTCCGAGTAGAAAACGAGAATTTCTCAATAAAGTGTGCTAAGCTAATAGGCACGAAGATAGCGACAGATCCAGACTTGTTAATGCCCTGAACATTTGTCTTGGCCACAACATATAATGTGTACACAAAGTGCTGCATCTACCATCTAATGCCTTCCATGTTATACCCAAACACGTGCAAGAAGTCCCACCTCAGAAACATTCAGAAACTGAAGTTCAATTGTATGTCTCCGTGCAAAATCAAACACAGGATTTTAAACATCATGATTTCTGCTGTGAAGTCCTTTCCACAGCCACCTACACCCAGACTCAGTTGCTTGAGATCTCTAGGAGAAAAGCCAAGAGTGTAATAGGAAGGAGAAAGTACAAACCTCATACCCAGTAAACGGGAACTTTATTAATCTACCGTGGTACTCCGAAATGTATAAATGTTCCATTAAATACAGTCAGTTGTCTTTTACACAGATTTATAGAAATTTATTTACATGTTCCAAATGCATTTAAATTATTTTTCAAGCTTGCCACCAATAAAATTTGTTAGTTTTTTTTCTTTTTTAAAAAAGGAAAAAAGTCAAATCATCTGCTCTTGCAGATGTGCATACATCCACACAGATACAAATGAGAAGGGAGATGCCTTTTTATCTAACCCACAAGGAAGGCAGTATCCAAAAAGCTTACGGTGTTTCAAGCAAAATATTCGCCCTTGCCAAAAAACGGGCCATATAAATTCTCCCTGTGGGACAGACTCAAACAAGAGGCCCTATGCAATACTTCATGGTGTTTGGGTATGATGTCTGCATCAAGATTTGCTGGTACGTGGGAGGAGCTACAGGCCCCTTGCCAAATTCAAACCTCAAAGCTAGCTGTCCCTGATACTAGTCCATGAGAAGAATGTGAGCAATGAAATGGCTCCTTCTCACTGAACTATGCTCTCCCAGCACTAAGGGATAGAGCAGACAAACAGATTTACCACTATTAAGTCAATGCCACTTGTCCAAAGAGATTTTCCTTTTATTTTCATCTTAAATGAGGCTTCACTCGTAAGTGAATAAAAGGCAACTCTTTAAATAAAATGCTTAGGAGAACAGTAGTTTCCCTACCTACATACATTTCTCTTGGGAAGATGCACAGCATGCTGAATGAGTTTCCCATCATTTTCTCTATCTTAGTCTGACAGGAGTTAAAATTTGTATCTGCAGAAAAAAAAAAAAAGAGGTGTTTTTATCTTGCAAAAAGCCTATCAAATACTAGTTTAAATCCTTTAGAGTCTTTAAACATTAAAAACCACATTTGAAGCAACCAAGGAACTCTACAAAAACATTGTCATGCGTAAGCTCTGTGTTTCATGCTAAATATTCTTGTTGACAAGGAGAGGGAGTGGAGGAGGAGGAGGAGGCAAGGAAACTAATGGCTCAATCAGAGCCATTGCAACATTCAAGTAATTTGGTAGTATATAAACCAGTGGAAACATGGAATGGTAAGAAAGTGCTCGGCACTACATCGCAGCCTTCAAGAGCTGAACTGCAAACATCCTGATATGTATCATAAATATATGGCACTTCTGTATGACCAAAAGCTGGCAAGTTTGCTTATTATCGAAAACAAGTCAGGAGTGGTCATCATCCCAATGGTTACCGATGGCCTTCCAACAGGCACAGCCTTCAGCTGTGCTATTCAATGCAGCACCAGCCATATCTACGTGTACATGCAAGACAGTGCTGCCACATTCTCGGAGAACAAGCCTCCTGCCCAGCAGAAAGCCTTTTCCAGACACACATACACATTCATAAAACATGCTGTAAATTCTTCAGTGAGGTTAAAGACAGCCACAAACAGAAAATGTCTTGTTTTACAATTTTTTGGCGAGCAGTTCCCAGTCTGTCCATTTGCCAGCAATGGACTTCGCAACAGGCAAAAAGAGCTCCCGAATCCAAGGAATTGAAAGCAATGGAAAGCACAGTCACCTAAGTTTGTTTTCAGTACTGTTCCACAGGATTCCTTTTGACATCGAGTAAGAAACCAACCAGTACAAAGGCTTAAGTCTTAGGAAGAATCTTATATACACAAAAAAACTGGCCCTTATCCATGTTTTCTGTCACAAAGTGTTTCACCTTGTATTTAAAACTTCTTAAAACTTTTTGGCTTTTGTTGACCTATATCACAAATGTAAAGACTTGCTGTTCTGCTTGCATCCATCACAGTAGCTTCGAATACATTCAAATTCATAAAAAAGGATTTAGACCAGAACACAACCACTTGCCCTTTTCCAAAGGTATGCTGTACTTCAATAAGCAGATGATGCCATTTATCAGCAAAGTTACTGTTTTAAGGAATTTCACTACACAGACATCCAGTGCTTGAACAAGTGTTCACATTCCAAGGTTAAAGCCCCCCTCTCCCTTATTTCAGTAAAGGCTTTAGTATTTTACCAATTGTGGTCCGGTTTGCATCTTTTAGTTTAAGAGAGGTCTTTTCCACTGTTCCCTGCTCCTTTGGTGCAGGCTCTGCTTTAGTGCTGACAGATTCTGCCTGCAGGATGCTTCTTCCAACCACTCTGGCACTACTTGCTCTCTTTAAGGTGCTCACACTGTTCTCCTTTGGATTTGGATCATCAGAGGTTGCTGCTGGCTTCACTTTAGGCAGTCTCTGGGACACAGATCTTGTGATGGTTGGAGGTCTTGATGAGCTGGATAGATCCACTTTTGCACGCTTTGAAGAAGAGGCCACTGTATTCCTTGCAAAGTTTGGGACAGCAGATGGTGTCTTGGGAATACTGACTGTGGCAACCTTGGTATCATCTGTAGGGGTCTGGGGTTTTACACTGGAGCGACACATCTTTGTTTCATCTGTCTTTGATTTCACATTATTCCGAACAGGTTTAGAGCTCGGCTTCTTGAGAGAGACTCTGTCCCTCTCAAAATGAGCACTGCTTGAGGTGACAGTGCCTCTTCGTAACTTTGGCTCCTCTACTGACATGCTGTGCCTGTAAGGACTTCTTGGCAGTGTGTCTGTTGTGCCTCGGACAGAGCTGCGATGAGACAGCCGACTTTCCACTGTAGTAGTTTCACGAAGGGCTGGCTTGGCTTCTGGCTTTTTCACACTGCTTGGTGCCCTGTTTGACCGAGAAATAGGCACCACTTTCCTCATACTTTCATTCTCAGAGGCATTCAAAGTTCTGACAGGTCTGGAAGGAGCTGTGTGGCTAGGGCGAGTGCCACTGGCTTTTGAGAAGCTTGGAGATCTGTCTTTTAGAGAGTTTCTCTTTGGTCCTGCTGGATCTTTACTTTTTACAGGCTTTTCTTTAGGAATGGTGTGCTTATTGTTGGCATCATCCTTATCATTTGGAGAAGTGTGAAGAGACAGGTCCTTGTCAGAAGCGGAATTCAGATTTGAGAAGAAAGTTCTAGCCCTGTGTTGAGCATCATTCCCAGAAGAGCATGCTTTGCCAGCCTCACTTCTTATTTCATTGCCGGACGATTTAAAATCATTTCCTTCTTCAGAGTCCAATGTCAAAGAACAATCAGTTGTTGTATCTGACACGTAGCACATTGGTCCATCTTCCTTACTTCCTGAAACACTTGTATCCACAGACATGGGGCTGCTGCTGCTGGGCTCTGAAGCTTCACTCTTGCAACTCACTGCTTTGGCTTGATGGGCCTCTCTGGAACTTCTGCAAGCTGGAGGCAGGTCGTCATCGGCAGTGCTCAGGGAATGAAAGCTTAGATCATCTAAAGTCTCCAAGTCTGTTCCACCAGCATCCTCTAAATATATTAAAGGTCCATCCTCTGCAGGCTTTGCTCCTTGAATATCAAACTTACATAATCCTTTAACCAGTTCATGCTCCTCAATTGCCAGGGCCAGAGCATTTATATCTGTGGACTCCTCAGAGGACACCTTGGAAGTATGCATGTTGTAGTCGGTGCTCCTTTGTGAGTAACGGGCACCAGGACTGGCTGAGCCACTGAAATGACTGGGCTGAGCTGGAGGCACCTGCACCAGGCCACCACTTTTCACTTCCATTTCAGACTGTTGGTGTAAATGCAAAGTATTTAAGTTGAGATCTCTTGCTTCTTTGGATTCAGTCCAGGCTACGTTTGGTCTTGCTTGTCGGGTGTTCGCACGGGGAAGGCTGTTAAACTTGTTTGGATCCTCATCTTTTGAGATTTCCAGAAAACTCTGCAACTCCCTGTCTGCAGTAATCCCCAAAGAAAGTCGAGAGCGTCTAGAATTTGTGTTTCTATACAAAGGGCTTTGAGGCCTCTGCTGCAAGAAGGGAAGAAATTCTCCAAGTCCTTTTTTGGCCAGCATCTCCACATCATTTTCACTGCTGCTTCGCCCAAAGCTCCCAAGCTCTCCAGCTGCCCAGGATCGACGCTTCTCCTCGAGCTCCTTTCGCCTTTGCAGACTATGAAGTTCCTGTATCTCTCGTTCCCTGTTTTCCTGAAGGAGAAAAACATAAATACACGATTCAGAGGACAGTGTCCTATGCACAAAAACAAGACACACTGCTTTCTCTTGCCTTTATTTCTTCCCATCAAAGTTAGCTCCTATGGCTATCACCCTCTCCCAACCTCCAAAAAATATGCACACAAAAAATCACCACGGCAACCACAGCCTGCAACCATTAACCCTATGGAGAGCAGTTCCCGCATAACTAATGCTGACGACACATCAGTCTGGTCAGTGTAGGCAAAAAATGCACAAGTCCCTGCAAAGACCAACAATGCGACCTACCAAACCCAAGTACATGTCAGGTCATAGAACCATGGAATATCTTGAGTTGGAAGGGACCCACAAGGATCATTGAAGTCCAACTCTTGTCCCTGCACAGGACAGCCCAAAGAATCACACCACGTGCCTGAGAGCATTGTCCAAATGCCTCTTGAACTCTGTTAGGCTTGGTGCTGGGACCACTTCCCTTGGGAGCCTGTTCCAGAGTCCAACCAGCTTCCCCCTTTGGTCCAGCCAAAGAGTTCCTGACATAAGATGGAGAGCTACAAGTCCTCACTGAGGTCAAAGTTGGCAGTTTTATCAGGTGAGTAAACCCCTATCTAATCATTACATATGTATTTTGAGACAAACTTGTCTGACAAACACACAGCCAACAACATGGTCCTTCCATCCTCCCTTACTACAGTTGCAATTGTTCCTCAGCAAGTGCCATTTCTACACAGTGCTACTTCCCTCTAACATTACAGATTGGAAATTTCGCAAAAAGGCATTGCTTAATTGCATATTAAAGCAAATAGAGAAGTTAACACAATGCCTCACAATACTTAAGACACAGCTGACACCATTCAAGGACCATTAATCAATGCCTCACTCCAATTCTGGATCATCTATTCACTGTTGGCTTCAAAACCTGGCAATTATTGTAGAGAGGTTGCCCGGGATAGGATGGAGATTTTGGCAGCTAGGCAGAGGGATTTTGGTTCAGGAAGCCAGAGAAGAGCTAGTTTGTGTTTGAAAGACAACACAGTAACACCTTTTTACTAAAACAATTGTCAGTGATTTCCTATTAATATCAATATTTTAACTGTCATCTCTAGGCTTCAGATTTAATCTAGCTGTACCTTTGGTTGAACGTTCTGGGTTACTTTCTGAAATGCAGAACCTGGTTTGCTGCAGCCAGTACAGCTGTAGCAAAAGAAAGAACTGGGAGGCTGGTCTTGACGGAGGGCTCAAAAATTACATAATTTTCCAGCATGCTGTTAGATCTGTTCTGATCACTGACACACTTCAAAAAAACCACACCTATATTTGTCTGAAGCACTGTCTAGTTTGATCTTCCCATTGTTGTGACAACAGAAGAGCTGCATAACTAGAAAAAGTCACCTGAAAGCTTTCAGTAAATAAAAACCTAATGCTTTCTGATGAATGGATTAATCTATACCTCTTAAATGGATTTTAGACTAGACTGGGCTCTGAAAGATAAGATGCATTAAAGACCTAAGAAACCTGAGCAGCTAAGAAAGGAAAAAGAAAAAAAACTTGCATTTCAGGAAAAATGTCTGTGGCAGGGAGTTTTCTTTCACACATACAGAATGACAGAATGAAGCCTTGCCAAATGCTAAAACTCAATTTTAAATACCGCATTGTAAAGAGAAATGGTTAAAAAGAGGTGTCTATATTATTATCATCACATTCCATATTAGACAGAGAAAATTTTAACCCCATCCAACACATGTTCTAGGAGATTTTATTCAAATGAATAAAAATTAATAAGATGTTGAAAATATTCTTAGACATTTGAAGTATGTGCACATGGCCATTGTGGTATGAGCCACCTCTTTAGACTGCTGGTTGTGCTGTCCACACATCACGTTCATTTGTCAGAACTGTCATCTTTATTCTAAATTGTTCTGCTAGTTTTGTAGGAACAGTGGTTAGTCCACAGTTAGTAAGTGAACCTTTTCAATATTTGCAAGTAAGAGTCTTAATTTGTAAATTTTTAGTGTGGCTGCTTACTACAGAGACAGGAAGGAGGATCCCCAGTGGACCTCAAATTAATAGCTATCCAACAACCGCTTTTAATGTATCCCCAATCCCAAATATTTGAATATATATCCATGAAGTCATCTTTTCCTAAACTGACTGCAACAGCAAACACCACATGTTTTTGTACATTTGTGTAATATTCACACACACGTGTAACTATATGCTGTCTTGGGTGCCAAAGGTTAGCTGAGGGTACAACAGGCACATTAGCTGAACATCCTGTCAGCTTGCTGCAAATCAAGACTGTTCTCTTTTTTCTGAACTAAAGGTTTTATACAAAGTGCTGTCAAATGCAGATCACATAAGGCACAGAAATAAAGAAATGTGTGGATCAAACTGACTGCTGAAGCGAAACTGTAACCAAGGCCACTACTGACTCTTCATCTTAGTATACTTTAATGTTCTTACCTTGACAGCTGTGTTGAATCTTAGGCAGAAGTCCCTAAATATCTGGAAACATTCATCCAACTTCATAGTTTCTTTGTCTTCACAGAAAAAGTCAATGAGGGCATTTCCCTCCTTTTGCAATTCTCGTCTCTGGTGTTCAAGCTCCTTTAGATGTCTTACAGCACACTGCAGCAAAAAACATACACAGCATGAACCAGACAGAAAAATTAAAGTCACAACAGGTCATGTACATATTTGAAACTAATGAAATTCATGTTCCAACCTAGAAGTTGCTACCAGAGCCTGGGAAATTAACATTTGGAAGGAGAACTCTTACTAAGAAAAGGAAACATGTCATTTCAGCAAACTGAGTAAAGAAGGTCAGGGAAAAAAATGGATCAATCAAAATGTAAATTCTAGTGACTAGGATACACACCAGGAAAAAAGTTCAAAAGCCCTTGAACAAATGTAGAACTTTAATTTCCAGATGAGTAAAATCAAAGACTGTATTAGAACACTGACAGATCACCAGGGAGCCCCTTGAAAGTTCCTCCTTCCTTACTTTCCCATTCTCCCCTTCAACTTTCAACTAAGCATAAAGAATTAATTCCTCCTCTCCACTTTTCCAAAAAAGCATATGAATAGATTCATGGATACACATCACAGAATCAGTTCCTTCCTAAGGTGACCCTAGACCACAGTAAAAAAGGTTTTCATGCCAGAAAGGCAAGAAACCGCTGGATATATGCATATTTAAAGACATCCAGAAAATGTTCCCATACACTTTGAATCATAAGTGTAGAGCTCTACAGACAGGATGGGAGTAGGTCAGTGCAAAAAGATCAAGGAGGAAGAGAATAATGCTGTGATTAGACTCTGAGCAGCCGAACTGCTTAGAACACTTTGATCAGTGCCCCTGTCTCCTCTATCTCCATCACCAGCCATTCACTTCTATCCTTGCACAATCCCAGATCTGACACCACATGACTCAAAGTAACCTGAGGAGAACAGTCACTTTTCAGACAAGGATGTTCTCAGACTCTAACTCATGATCATCTAAATACTTTTGATAATGTAGTACTGTGGTGGGAAAAGGCAGCTGGAGGCACTGGTGACCATTTGAACCAACCCTGCTTTCAGGAAGTTATGGGCAAAATTATACCAGTAGGGTAGGAACAAATATGACTTGCTAATCTTAAGAAAAAAAGAAAGGCCCATAATAGAACCTTGACTGAAGATAAACTGGACAATTGACAAAAACATATATTGAAATTTAGCTCCTCCTACATATTTCAGTAATTTATTCACAAGGGTGAGATAATCAAAGCTGACTTTTCTATCAGCTTGGCTATCACCTGTAATTTAGAAACAAAAAACGGAAGTGTTTATGTAAGGTATGCATTTGTAAAATTATTTTTTCCCAACATTTCTTTTGGAATGTGGCCTAAACAAGGTTGTAGTGTTACCTAAACCCAGCTATTAAATTTAAAAAAATCCCAAACATGTTAAAACATAACATTAAAGAGTCTGGGTGCAATGGATAAAAGCCAACAATTCAGAGTGAATGAGGACAGGTATTTCAATCTTAACCTGCCCCTTTCTTCATCAGCTTTTCATCTCCTGAAAAACTCCAGGGACTATTAACTATATTTGCAAGTTGAAAATTGGGGCGGGTTAAGTTCCCGATCAACACCTGCCCTCTTACTTTTAATAATTATCTATAGCATGAAACAGAAAAATCGTTTAATTGAAGTACAATATGTATTTCTCCAAGCATCACCACATACTCAGAAAATATCAAGAACTCTGCTTCAAAGTCAAGTGCAATACACATTCAGGCCTGTAAAGTCACTGCAATACTAAAAAAAACAAACAACCAAAACAAAACACAAAGAGAATCCACCAAGAAATAATGGAATGGCTCAGAATAAGACACTGTGCTAAGAGTAAATTAGTAGAGAAAACAGCCCCTTTAACCTTCCAGCTTTTAGTTTCTCTTCAAACACCCAGCAACCAAGATTTATATACACAGCACAGCTTCAGTTAAAACGGACACGCTCCAGTATAACATAACATGCAGACATTGTATTTTGGGCAGCTGCAAAGTGCAAAACCAGTGACCACTCCAAATTATCTTATATTTTAACTACTGATCTTCATCAGTCATTTCACATGTATTAAACATGCTTGCCTAACAAGCCTGGGGCAATGTACACTCAACATCCCTCCCTGTAAAAACACAGTCCTTCTAACACTCTTACTTGACAAATAGCATGAGGTTGGAACACCTTTGTACAACAGAGAGGGTAGGTATACTAAAATAACACTTCTGTTTATTAACATGTCCATGCAAATTGAAATCAGCTGAGGAATGCTCCTGCGTTCAGATGACAGTAACACATTAAAGCAGATATCCTACAAACCTGGAGAAAACTTTCCATCTGGTGGAAGAGTTTTGGGTCTCGCCGGATGCTGTCTTTAACAGATCTTGCCTTGAGAGACAGTGAGTGAAGCTCTGCTTCTACATTATCAATGGATAACCTAAAAATAGCATGTACAGAGAATGTTTATTAAAGGAGAAGGAGTGGCCCACAGGTTAGCCACAACATGCAGTAAAAATGGATGTTTTACATGAGGTGCAACCTGGCTATCAAACAAGACCTGCCTGTTCAGGAAATCTTTCCAAGTAGACATTGAAGGGTAAGAGAGAGATAAGCATGTTTCTTCTTATTTGCAACCTGAAAAGATTCCCATTGGGTGTGGTTTCACAGTTAACTCCAGCCAGTCCTACTCTACTCCTTACCACGAGAATGGGTAACGCTGCCTTGCCTCTGACCAGGTGCTCCTTGTCACTCCCCGGTGCCCGTGCTAACACTCATTTTCTAGACAGCCAGCCACACCTGTGTAGTGAAAGTTAACCTAGGAAAACCAAAAAGCCAGTTTGCTTCCTTTGCTTGCTCCGACTGATCACATGACTGTTCTAGTGCAGGAGCTGCCACAAAAAGGGGGCCACAAAGGACTGTCAGCCAGGACTACCCACTCTGGCAGTAGCATCTGTCATCATGAAATTGCATGTTAGGTTCTTCTAAGCAATCACAGCAATGCAGCCTACACAGTCTCAACCCACCTGTCGTAATACTTCATCCTTCTACTACACACCACAAGCAGAGCTACTCCTGTGGAGAGGTAACTCAGAAACTGAACATCACAGGAAGGAGCTCTAATCTGATGTAATCTAAGTGTTCTCCTGGGAAACTCACATTCCAACAACAATAAATCTCTCAGTCACTTTGAGAGTAAATGCTTCGAAATCTATGGCATTTCCTTCACAAGAGAACTAGGCTGTGCCTAGAAACTGAAGCACTAGAGTTGCCCAAAGGATGAACAAGTGTACACATGCTCCTAACTAAGGTCGTTTCACCAGCAGCATGATTTTCAAACAGTAAAGCTGAAGAATTTGTGGCAGACCGATTGAAGTGCACAAGGCAGTGGATAGTGACCGCATGCATAAGTTTGTCAGTGCACACACAAACGAATATAATGCATCCTGGTTTTTCTCTGCTTACTTCATCTGCCAAGATTAGTTCCCTGTTCTGGGCAGATAATGGGCATTTTTGCAACTAAGAAAAGCAGTGGAAAACACAGGCTGCATTTTTCTGCCTGTGAAGGAGGAAGAGGATAGCCTACAAGTAAAGAAGGCAAGACAATAAAAAAATAAAGAACATAATGGTAGTTGTTTCAATATACTCTAATTGGGAGGATTCGTAAGCAACTTGTACATGACAGTTCTCTCTAAAGATCTTCTCATGCCCAATGGTGAGGCACATACTCATTTTGTTTCATTTTCCTGTACAGAATGCATTCCCTGAATAGATTTCAACATAAGTTACAACAGAAGATCTTCAGCATTAACAAATGTGATCAAAGGACAAAGTGGCTAGGAAAAAAGGTATCACCAAGTTTGGTGTTCTGCCCGTTCCCCTGCTGTTTGCCAGGGGGCTTGGATGGCAAAGAAAGCTACATTCCCCAGCAGGCCACAAGGCAGACTGCCAAAAAGGTGTGTGGGTTGGATGGCAGAGAGCCACACAGGTGGTCCCTCAAAAATTTTCTGATTAACTCCATGGCCACTCCTTTCCTCAGAAGATTTCAGTCTTTTGCAGACATTACTGAACCCTCCACCAGATCTCAGAGACTGGATCCATTTTACAGCTGAGAAAAGAATGTAAATAGATTGCCCAAAGCTCAAGAGTAAGGAAGTAGCAAAACTGGGAACAGAACCTGAGCATTGCGAGTTTCCAGATTTGGGATTCAGATTACGCTGTCTCACATAAGCAAGTACAGTTACTGAGGTACAAATCAGATTCAGCTTAAAATTATGCAGCTTGAGACTTTCAGATGATAAAAATGCCGACCCAACAAACCCTTCAGATTTTCCATCCAAGACAGCAATGGACAAGCAAATGAAACCTCAAAAAGCATCTAAGCAAAGCCAGGGCCAGCAGCCATACCTGATACCAGGTTTGGAAAAGTATTGTAGCCTGCTCAGAGACAGATGAAAACTGATTTAAGAAAAAACAGCAACATGCTTTTAGTTCAATCCCTTAAAAGTAACAAACACGCACATGGTACATGACAGAGACAGAAGTACCAAACCCCTATGGAGATCATGTAATAAAAAAACCCCTCATACCTGAAGGCACATTGCAGGCATACTTCTGCTAGTAAATGGAAATTAAGCCCTCAAAGCTACAGTAAACATTTTTAAAGATCTGTTTTTGTGCCAAGATTTCCCTGAATAAGCCTCATTGCTTCACAAAAACGAAAATTCCAAGTCACGGTCTAACTATAAGTTCTCAGTTTTCTTTTAACTCACCTGGCGGCATCATGAACACTCCTGATTTTTTCTGAGAAGTTGAGAAGAGCAGCATCTTTCTTTTGGGCTTCCTGAAACAAACAGAACAAAACCAAAACACACACAACCCATTAACATTCCACCACCATGCCAAAATCCCTAAGTCTGGCAGTTCTAAAGCTTCTGGGAGGGCACTTCAAAGTTTTTCTCCTGCACTGTTTTTCTTCCCATTCAATCCTAACACAACTGAGTGAAGCTTCAACATCCCTCAAAGAAAGGCTAAGATCAGAACTGGAAACTTTACACACCAGCTTCCATTTTCCAGTGTGCAATAATTGCCGCTTCTGCCAGTGAACACAAGGCACAGGTATTAATAAGGAATGTCAAGGAAAGAACAATTTACTGATGCCATTGTTTGAGCAGATACAATGTTTCCTGTGCAAACATCAATTAATACCCTATTGTTTGCTGGCTGGGAATTTGTTAAGCCAGTTTGTACACAGATAACCAAAGCCACATATAGAAGCATTTAAATTCTCTACCTTCTAAAATCAAGATGCTTGAAAGGAAGGGAAAATAGCTTGAAAAAAGCCTGCAGCAGCTTTAAAAACTCATGTCAGTCATCGAGGGAGAAAAATTGTCAAAAAGGCTGCTCAAAAGATTCAGTGGGAAGACTGAAAGAATATTTATCAAAATAAGCCACTTCCACAGTGTAAGAATCCAGGACAGTAAGAGAAAAGCTACAATGACAAAGTTTGATGAAGGCAAGTTTTTACATTATATAAAAACTTAAGTTTTCTATGGGTTTCTGGACAGGATGACCAGGTAGAGGTAAACTGGTAAATTATGTGGCAGAAGAAAGGTGAAGATTACATCAAAGCTGTAAAGAAGCTGCTTTCTCTGAGGCACATGGACCCTTCTATTGTCTATCATTTATGGACATTTACTGTAGCAGTTGCTTATACCAGCAAAATAGTTTTTCTATACCAGAGCAACAAAATGCAGCAGACTCATCCCAGGTTTGTTTGCTTTTGTGTCCGCCAGCTTGAGCAGTGATGACAGTTTAAATCCAACAGCATTGCCAGCATAACCTCCCTAAAAAAAAAAAGAGCAAACAGCTGAGGCATGACATCAGTGCACTGCAATACTAACAAGGAAGTACAGTCCATCAGCCAGCTCCCTTTTGGATGTCACTTACCGCATTCATAATATTCCCAGCCTGAAGGACCAAGTGCAATATGGAATGCAGTTCCTCACAAGTCATTAACTCTGTAAGGAGCAAGAAAATTGCTGTCTAACAATTGTTTGTTTAGAAATATATACAGTCAGTTACCAAAGTCCTCTTCACCTCAAGCGTTTTTTAAAACTTTAACAGGAAACTACAATAAACTGAAGAGGTTGTGGGAAAAATAATAGTACTATATAATTGCTGTTCACAAGCACAACTGACAAACCTCTAGTGTATGTTCAGACTTTAACTTAGCAAGTGCAGTATTTCCAAGGCAACCTCCAGTAGCTAAGGAAACATTTGGGGACTAATCCTGCAATGTGTGAAGTGTCTCATGCAATTGGTTAAGTATCCTCACAACCTACTAATTCCAGTGTGAGGCAAGTGTTCTGCAGCCTGCAGCATCCATTTGTCATCTGTCAGAATTGAGCTTTTGAACAATTATTCTTTTTTTAGCAGACTAGGCCATAAGGCCCAAAAAAATAACAGGCAGTTTTTAAATTTTCCTTGCTTATCCCACTCCCACTATGAGTCATCATTTTATTTCTGTATGATCACCAACTCAGAGCAGCATTTGTTTTACTTCAGTCATATCAAAGATGATTTAGCACAAAGTTATATTCAGTGTGATGCAAAGAGTCAAATGGAATAAAACTGCCTTTTAAAGCATTTCCATCACAGAAGCTAGGTTTGTAGGTATTTCCATTTCTTGCAAATTCCACAGAACTGCTTTATCTGAATTCATACACCTTTGCACCCAGGCACATATCAGCAAAAAACAATACATGTGCTTAAAAAGCACCAGAGAGATTGCCCTAGAAGTGGGATGCAGAAATTCAGAACTGTAAAGAGTTAATAAATTAGCATTACACAAGTGGCACAGCAAACCAAGTAACTCCAAATTTGCAAATGTCCATATGGCAAGAAAATCACCATGAGCTAGTTTTAATGCAATGTACTGTATTTCACACTGATGAATGTGATAATAGGTGGAATCCTTTTGATTGCAGTGTAAATGCTTTTAAAAACTATTTTGCTTCCAACTTCACGCTCTATAATTTACCCTGTATTCAACTGCTCAACACAATACAGTAATCTATCATTGTGGAAGCAAATAACCCTTGTAAATTTGTATTTCAGTATTAGGAGCCTAAAAACATAGAACTAATTAAATAACCTTTGATCTAACAGGCTATAGGTGAGAAAACAAGAAGGAAGAAAGAAGAGAGAATATACAAAAGAAAAGCAAATTTCACAAGGCCAAGAGGAGGACGTAACTTCTAAAGACTTTGCATAGTAAGAGCCTGCTCCGCGTCACTATGACATACATCCATGTGCAGGCTAGATGAGAATCCATTAGGCTATTTAGACCATCCTACCCCTTAGTGATCAGCAGCATTAAAATTTAAGTAAGTATTCTCTCAGCTTAATTACAAGGAAAGAAACCTAGAAGATAGCAACAGAAAAGCAGACATAATTCCTAAACAACTTCAGGCTATCAACAAACCCTGAAATGAAAAGACCAAATGGAGAACAGCACATGACACAAGTGGACTGAAAACTGGAAGGCTCAGTCAGATTTGCGTGACTGGCCTGATGCAGGAGTTGGAGACCTAAGTGTCTCCCCTCCAGAGGGAATTAATTCATCAGTTTCCAAATGTCCTGGGTGAAGGACACGAAGGACACTAAAGCATAGCTGCTTTTATACATAACATATTCCCTTATATATGTCTGTTGCTCAAAACACAGAGAACAATCATTTGAAAGGGATCCTAATAAAAGGCTGAACTCAAAACTCATCCTAAGTTCAGGCACATTTTCCTGAGTCAAGGACCAGTTCAATCCCCACTGATGGGAAAAACACAGCAGACTTTTTTTTTCTTTTGCTTTCACTTAAAAGGACTATCCTAATCACCAGTGCTCATAGTTGAATATTTCAGTACTGCACCTTTTTATGCCACTAGAAGCAGCCTAAGCAGTGCTCTAGTAGCCTGTCAAAAAAATTTCCAGCATGAGATAGGAATTTCATATTGAAGAACAGGACAAATAGGCACTTGAGACATTGGAAAGGGTCAGCATTAACGAAACCAGAAAATTCACTATTTTCCTGCAGAGTAGAAGATAATCAGCTGAATCACTTCAAAATTACCTGCGAAGGGTAAAGAACAAAACAGGTATGTAGAGAAACATAGAGAACCAAAGCAGAAAAGAAAGGAATAGCAATAGTATTCTCTACAATAAGGATTTTAGTCTATCAATACTGCCACCTCAAAAGGAAATGGCATATAGAGAAACTTAGAAAGTACAGTAATTTTCTCTACAGATCTCTGAAAGAGTGAGCAGAGAGGTGTAACAACCACGTTCCATCAGAGGGAGAGTGGTGCAGGAATGAGCAAAAATGACTTTGCTTCTCTAAGTTTAGGATGCTACTCATAGGTTTTGGTCATGAACTTGTTGCTAGTGTGTCCAAAGTCTCCAGATTTTTGATTTTGGAAGCAAAGATTCACCAGGCACACCCTGATGGCATTTGTCAGAGGGGAGTTAGCTTCCTTTTAATAGCTAAGGTACCTGAAATTCAAGCTCTAGTCTTCGTAATGCAGACTAATTAACATGCTAACAAAAACAAGAGTATTAGGCATGTCCCAACAGATTTAATTACCTTTTGTAGCCCGTCTTATAATTTTCATGTAATCCTGTAGAGAAGTACAGGAGGGTGAGAACTCCCTCTCCAACACCATGGCTTCAATCCTAAGAGCATAGCTGGAGTACACAAACAGGTTTAGAACTGACAGCCAAAAAGAAAATATTTATCATGAATAGAATAAACCTACTATCTCCTTACTTTGGCACCTGGATAAGTAAATACATGAAGGAATCAGCTTGAGACAGTTTTGATACATCTCCATCAAAGGCTTTTAATTTCTTTACCTAGAAAAGAGAAAAAAATACTAGCAAAGAATTTTGTCAAAGATCGAGATTAACTTGACTTTAGAAAGAAACACCTTGAAAAGCACTAAATTTAACAAAAGGCATTGGAAAGTCCACCCAGTGACTAAATGCCTTCACTGTCCCAGGCTCCTGTAATTTGTACACACCTCAGCCACAAAAAAAAACTTCAAAAAATATCATTACTCTTTTCCCAAACACACAGTCCAGTGGAAAAAAGTACAACGTTATCGTTCTGATTGGTGATTCTGATTTCTGATCAACGTTTGCTTTCATCACTATGTGTAGGACACTGATGATGACCTGAAAAATGATCCTCATGTCTTCAACAACTGTGATAAACACTCGGGCATAGTCTGTATTCAGAATGTCCAGCACAGGACTGCCTAGATTTCCCTGGCACAATGCAGCTAAGGTTTAAGTTACGGGGTTTTTTTTCAAGATACTTGCTTCAACCATTTCCCCCAAAACACTCTTAAGGGATAAACTTCATGCTCTTGATTTTATATTTTTTTCATTCATATGAAATATTTTAAAGATAAAGGCAATCTTGCATTTTAAGTGATTTGTTATCAGTACTCTGAGAACACCATTTACATGCAAAGGAAGTATCACTGCATTAATTTTGTCAATCTTCCTTCCCAGCTCCACCAAATCCATACATCTGCATGAGCTAGAAGCTGCTGATCTGCCCACATACTTACTATTTGTTTATACAGAAGAATTGAAAAATAGATGCATATATGTTTAAGTGTAACTGGAATTTCTTCCACATCTTCCAACACAGCAACTGGTTTCAAAACCAGAGCTCACTCTCAGTTACGCTATTTCTTCATTTAACCAACACGTTCACACCCAGCAGCAGATGTATGTTTCCACTGATTTACACACCAGCCCATCATCCTTCCTTTTTATAACTTTACACTTAAAACCCATTCACAACCACATTTACACAGATGGTCTTCAGTTTTAGAAAGCATATTAAGCTACAGTGGAGGCACAGTACACCAGAACATCAACAGTTAATATGCTGCCATGATTTAGCAAGGTATCAACAGGTTTTTTAAAGAATCAGGTTCCAAATTAATCACTTGAGTTATTTTTCTGCTTTGACTGTAAAAAAGTAACTACTTTGTAGCGGAAAACAACATACACTATGCAAAATCAGGAACTTAAAATAAATTCTGAACTAGCAGAAGAAAAGGATTTTTTAACAGCTTTCTTCTGCTTTATATCCATTTTTTTCCACATCAAAAAAAAATAGAAATGTTGAGAACACATTAAGAATGAGAAAACAAAAAATACAAATTAAATCCAGGCTAGAAAATAATTCCTTTTCAAATTAAAAAGCAAACAAACAACTAACAAAAACTTATGACCAAGAAAGAGAATTCTAATCAGAGAGCAATTTTTATTCAGGCTATCTAGCTCCATTTCCCAACATCATCACCACTCCATTTAACTCAAGACATTCAGACAAAAGCTCCTTCTAAAGATAAACAGCATACCCATTTTTTGAGGCCTGAGAAAACTCCTAATTTACTGAGTAATTCAAGAAGTCTGCAAAAAAAACCAAACCAAACCAAACCAAACCAAAACCACACACAAAAAAACAAAAAAAACAAAAAAAAAAGGAAAAACCAAACCCAGGAATGACCAGACTTGAAAATGCTGATAATTCTAAAGTGTTAAACGAGCAAGAAACAAACACAAAGTGAACACTTTTTCTACATCATGAAGTGGGTAGACAACTACTATCTTAGTCTTTCCAGGTGTTCTTTAACTTGGCTTCCAAAAAAACTAGTGGTCTGCAACCTAACAAAAAAAACCCCCCGTAATTTCTCCAACCTCATTTTACTATGTTGCAATTATCAGAGTTTGCCTGAAAAGGATACAGGTATTCAGATATGGGAGAGGGGGAGGAAAGAAAGAAAAGCAGCCCACCAAACAACCCACCCAAAGTCACCAAAATAAGATCATATAAGCCACAGGTAATTATAGGAAGATGCAATTTGAAGACTTAACTGCAAAAAAAGTGAACAAGAGATCCTGCGACACTCACGGGAATATGAATTTATTCATGATACCTGTGCTATATTTAAATATACTTTTGACAGTAAGTAGCGATCAATGTTTTCTATGGGGAATTTTAGTTTTATAGACACTGAGCATCTTAGTAGAAAAATGCCTGGAGTGGTACAAGGGAGTACTAAATCCTGGAATTCAGGAGAAAAGTTCCTAACCATGCACAACAGAAGACATTGATGAGGCTGCTTCTGATGGGTAGTATGGGGTGTGAATGTTGAAATCCAAATGGCTTTAGGCAATAGAGTCAACCCAGCAGACAGTCTATATAATCAACTTAAATCAAAGATTGTGCTCGACGCCTGGTTACACTTTTCCCAGCCTACATCAACCATCTTAACCCTACTGTCTTTTCCTCAGGCATCCAAAACTACCTTTATAAGAAGCAGCAAAGCAGCTCACCCAACAAGCCCAATATCCAAACATGGTGGAGGACAGTGACCCATTCCACAAACAGGCAAAACAGGAACATTATGGGTTATAAGGTCTCTTTCACCCTGGAATTCAGCACAGCATAGCCTGGTTCTCTATACATGCCTAAGTTTTTCACATAGAAGACTAAAGTTTTAGTTAACTTGGCCTTATAACAGTAAATAGTCTAGGAAATAGCTTAAGGTAAAAATAGGGCAACGATTTATTTTCTGATCCCTCTTTATTACAAATTTTGTAACAGAAGACCAGTTATCTTTTCTGACACTACCTATAAACTAAAAAAACAGCTTCTGAACCCTAAAGCTAAAAATTACTGAAACACATTTTGGATGTCTGTCCTTACACACTCCAAGGGAGACTACTCAAAATCTCACGGGACTGGCCTCTTCTTTCTGCAGCCATGTTGTACAAGTCTTCCCAAAAAGAACTGAGATTCCCTGATGGTCCNGGGGGGGGGGGGTGTCAAATTCAAATACCAAATGCAGCCAGGAATGGCAAAGAAAGTATGGGGATTGACAACAATGTTCACTGTTAATCACATTAACAGAGAGAGTAGATAGGTTTATTAGTCTGAGAACATGAGAGGTAAAAAAGTGGCTTACTGTAAAATTGCAATGAGTAACACTCTCACTTCTGGCCTTGCCCTCCTCTTTTCAAGCACAACAAAATCTTTTCCACAACAGTAGGCAGCCATATACTGAGATATGGCAGTGCAACGTGTATATATGCAAGAGTGTGTAATTACATTGTATACTCAGTTCTGTATTACTCAAATTGGGTGCAGAGCTACTAATTTAATTTTTCATTATATTTGTATACAGAATATGCATTTGCACTGTCCATGCATGCCCATGCACACTAAATCAGATTTTAGATACAGAAGGTTCTCACATATATAATTTGCTTCATTTTAAAAACAGTTGTGAAACATAGAAAGCCTGATCTTTGATTTGATTTGTGAACACAGGCCTATGTAATTTTACCTCATAGACAAGAAAGCTACTGCATTCAAGTCTTTGGTAATTTTTGAACTACCAGTAGCACTTACAGTGGGATTTTGCTTTATGGCATAAAATAGGTATGTTGTACTTGTACGCAGGATCTTTGAAGAAGAGAAATAAACATTTTCTCTGGGTTTTTTATGTACTGTTTCCATGCCACTGCAAGTATTTAGGGCACTAATAAGAAAGAGAGTTAAAAAAATACCAAAACCCCAAAAGGCACCACAGTGGAATCTAACTACAAGGGCATGTGGTAAAGCAGCTAATGTATTAGGCAGTGAGGCACCATAGGGCACAAGTGGCAAACCACTACGAACAAATGATAAAAAGAAACTGAGAAAAACCTGCACGTTATCATAAAGGGCAAAAGAGGAAGCAGGAGATGAAAGCTCTGAAGGATGGCCAGCCCAATAAAGCAGTGGCTGAGGAAAGGAGGGGACAGTTAACTACACAGACATGGTTTGAAAAGGGCAGGTCTTACGGACAGAACAGTTCCAGTAAAGCAGGTGACAGATTACTAGGGCTTGAAAACAGAATATAGGAGCAAAGGATAAGCTTGAGACATTGTAAAGGAAGTTAAGACATTGTGTTGATAACCTGGGCGGTGCATGTGTGTGGGTGAGCTGATTAGCAGTATGATATGCTCTCTTCTGTATATATTTAAAGTACAAATTCTGGCTGTTCTAGCTCATTAAACACTGGACTCTCAACTTTTACCAGTCTGGGCCTGCTGAGGAGTGCAATGATAAGCACACAAAAGCAGTTAAAAGCTTCTTCTCTGCTTTGGTCAGGATGCCAGTACATGAAAGCTGTCAGCCATTTCAACGGGATATTGTTAAGAAACAGTTAAGAATCTTTTTAGGAGTGATACAGCAGAGAAGACCATTGCTTCAGTCAAGGTTCCCTGGAAAAAAAATGAACTGAAAAAAAGGATGAAGCAGAGGAGATTCCAAATAGGCATTTCTTTCTCTTATAAAACTGCTTAGCACAGTACAGTACAAACAGCAGGACTTCTAAGAAGGCTTACGCAAAATCAGTGATCTTATCTTACTTGTAAATGTATGGAGAATTTTTATACATTTGCTTGGTCCTTTCTTTTTTCTTAACCACTGGATAGTGCCATAGCCACAGACCTGAACAAAACACTGAGTGGAAGCTTGCAGCAAGCTCTATGTTTGCCAGCTTCAAGCATTTGTCAACTTTCTCAAATTAAACGTTTGAAAATATACCCATGTTTTCAGTTTTATGAAAGACTTCACAGCAGTGCCAATATTTCAACAATAGTCTTATTCAGTTTGAGAAAAACATTCAGTAAAAAGCCAGTATTTGTCATTTATACACAAAAATCTCAATGGATTTGATAGCTGTTGGTATTTTTCATAGAAAACAGCTACAAAGTTACTATTACTGACACCTATTTCTGCATGTAAGTAGAGTTGCCATATTACAATACTGCAAATGGAAAGAATAATTTTAAAGCTACCAGAAGTTAAATGTATTTGTTAACCCAAGTACTTAGCCTCCATTGTCAAAAAGCTGGAACATCCCTCAGGTGTCTGAGATACTATAACCCGAGATGATGTAAAATGTGTCCCAGAGGTCAAACTGGTGACCAGGGGCACATTCAGGTAATGTAACTGTGTATCACTGTACTTCTAGATAAGATAAAATTAGAGTACAAAGATGGTGTTTATTCTCACCAACAAAATTGTAAAGGTCTTGGCAAAAAAGAAGAAACAAACTGGTCCAGAGTTGCCCTTTCTACAGCTATGACCAGAAATGGTGTTCCTCTCCCTTCTTTCACTTTTATGGACTAAGGGTTCATGGTACCATATAAAACAAAAAGCAGAAGGTATCTCCAAACATGGCTACTGGTGTGGAGCAAAAGCATAGCAGAAGGTAGCTGGCTCTCATTCCAACCTGCAAGAAACTTGTGCTCCTGGGAAGTGTGACTGTAAATACTTGAGCTGCTGAGAAGAGCATACAAAGGGGAAACGGCAGAAGCCCACTCACGGTTACACTAAGGCAGTTTGTACCAGCAACGGAATAGCAACTAACTTTTTAGGATCTGACTACTTAAGTCTCTGCTCAGAGTAATTATCAACCTTACAACAACAAAGCAGGACTTTAGGAGAAGAGGAAGTATACAAAGGGCAATCCCAGGGAATCCTTGCTCAGGACAGGTGCAACATTGTGTAAGGACAGGACAGTGTGATGACAACTTGCCAAAGCTGTCTCAAGTGATATGGCAAAAAGAAATTAGGGAGTATTAAGCAGAAGAGGGAACAGCAGAACAAATAACACCACTTCATCTGGTATCTCCAGTGATTCCAGACTATTTATATGTGGGGCTGTGTACTTCTGATGCCTTTCCCTTTGCAAATGATAAATCACTATTCTGGGCGACAGGTATTCAGACTATTCAGAGAGCAAACATTAAAAATAAAGGGATGTAGAAGGAGAACAGTGAACATACATTTAGGGGAAAAAAATGCTGAAAAAGACAAAAAAACAAAAGCCCTGAGGCTCCTAAAAAGAACGAATTCTTTTAACTTCTATACTAAAATTTTAGGAGCCACAGTAGTAAATGAGTTATTGGACCCACTTACTCTTTGACCACTTCAAGCATGAAGCCATGAAGGTATGGAAACATTTTTCCATACCAGCAGAAGCATCAGTCCCTAACACTCAGGATTTTCTCCCAGTCTTGCCTGCCAACACCCATGCGGCTTTCAAGGGGAAAACTCGCCAAAAGTTAAACAATTATGGGGAGAATAACAAAAAGAAAGGGAGTCTTTCCTTTTTCTGATGAATGGAATTAATGAAATGCATACAAGTACCTGCACACTGGAAACTAGCCTCTTTCCAGCCTTCCCTTGGTAACAGCAACAAATCTAATATCTGATGCCCCTTAGTTTCTAATACTCTACTGCACCATAAAGTATTTTTATTAATTTCTCAAATGACTCTCTAAAACCACTTGCTAAGTTCTCTGACCCCACTATCTTGAAGGGCAGGCCTGTTGTCTAACCATCTACTTAGAAAGAAACACACCTTTTCACTCTCAGCAGCACCTACTGGATATAGCTAAAGCGCCTGAGTGTTGCACACAAAATGAATAAAATTCAACAACTTACATAACAATTCTAGCTGAATGACATTTGTACCACATAGAATACATTATTTGAAAGATTTTCTACTTCTCATAAAATAACAACCAAGACCTAAACCAGAAAGAGGAAAAGACGAAAAAGTACTTTTCTTTCAGTCTAATTTGCTGAATATACACAAAGTTAACTAGGAGACATTTTCTTTTAAGTTAGCACTCCACCGTTCACCTCTGTCTGACTCCTTCAGAGGAAGGAAATAAATTCGGTTTATACACAGGAATATGTACTACAGTTCAAACAAAGAGGGAAGGGGGAATAGTTTTGAGGTCCCAGCACTGCTTTTATTAATTACATCTCAACTTGTTGATATCTCCCCAGTGCCAAAAGATGTATTAATCGTGTATAAATATAACACTATTTTTTCAAGATTCTCTGCAAAAGCACCCAATTCAGGGTTATAAATTTGACAGCAAGACAGTGTAACATGTTCTGCTGTTGACTGGATCGGAGATTTGCTGCTATGCAGAGGAAACAGAGTGCTTTGACAGTATGACCGTGAAGCGGTAAAGCATGTGAGCTGAGGTTGATCTGTATGTGGACCTTAACTTAGCAATTTCCCAAGTTTCAGCATCACTTTGATGTGAAGCACTCAAGCAAGTCTAATGCTAATTTTGTCGAGTTTGTGGTTTACATTTCTCTCAAGTACATACAAATGAGTCAGTGCAAATATGCGAGCAGACAAGGAACTGTACATCATTAAGCAGGGCTCCCAGGTCAGTCAATGAAGCTTCACCTCTAATCCTATGAACAGACTTGAAGTTTGGGAATAGGAGGGGAGAAAGCTGCACTTGCATGTTGGTCATATGGTGAGCACGAGAACATTGAGAAGGTGCTGTGGGAATTCTGTGCCTTCTAACATGTCTCCTTTGAGCACGAAGCCATGTTAGCAAATTCGATGGGAGTTGCCTTCTTACACTGTTAAAATCTCATGACCCGGGCCCAAGAGCAGCCAGTTCCCACATATACCAGGCAAGCAGGGAACCAGAAGGCAAAAATACAGTAGGATAGGGCTTACCAATATTCAGCTCGCAGGCACTGTAATGGGAAACCATAAGGTGGGTGCCAAATAAGTGAAATTTGTTTGCATTAGAAGGCACTTTGATACTGAGTTTTCTGACCTCCCCAGAGCAGAGTTATCTGCAACAGAAGGGTTTCAGGTCTTGCTAAGAAGTCAATGGGACAAAAGGGACATCATAAAACCAAAAGTATCTTATCAATTCCTTAAAAGCAGGTGAAATTATGTGAAGGGAATGACTACACTGTGACGTCAACACCGCATGTCAAATGAATATTAAATATTTGCACTCAGTGTTTTCCTATCCCTTGGCCTCAGGAAGGCATTGGGATTCCTCTTTTACAGATCTTCATGTTAGATTTCCAGGCAATAGAACTCTACAAAAAAATAAGTTCCATGTAAAACCATTATTTACCTCCTCTGCTTCTGGTAATAATTTAAGAAATTCATGTAGCAGTTCAGAATCATAGGGCTGACTTCTTCCATGATAAATATCTTCAATGATGGATTCAGCAGGCCTTGAAAAAACAATTGAGAATACATATTTCTAACACTTGCAGAGCGAATAGTTACACAGATTGAAAAAAACGTGCCTGGGCTACTCAATGGAATTATAGTGAGGCCACATATGCATCAGTGTCCTCAGCAGCACTGTTCTGGCACCCTTTCAGAGATGCCTTTCCTGAAGGGCAACTTTATCAGTGAATACAGATAGCAATGAAACAGCTTGCTCTTAGAAGTTCCTTACATTGATCTGTTCTACTAATTGTTTAAAAGAGAGCAAGCCAGTGAAAGGCACCTCGCATGCAGTAATATATATAAGGGCTTCCCTTAACTAGCCCTGAAAATTCACTTCAACTGGTTAACGTTAACAGACTCTAAATGTTTGGTGCTAAGTCATAAAGGAACTCAAAACTAAACCTATCAGAAAACAAATGATGTCAAATTACTTTTGACAAGCCTGCATAAAACTGTAAACTCCACAAAGAACAAAGCACAACATACATTTGATGAGCACTACAAAGAATTTCACACATCTATATCTTGCACTAGCAGCATAGAAAAATCAAATCTTACTTTTTGAATTGTTTGAGAAATATCCCAATATTCATACTTCTTTTTGCATCCAAAATGGAAACCTGAGAGAGAAAGCAAGAGAGATTAAGCTAACAATGCGACAGAAAATAGCATATAATGCAGGTATAATTTCTTAAATTGCTACAGATAATTGTGTGCAGTTAGCACCAAATCACAGGTCAAATGAATATACAGTCGCTTCTTATCAACAAAGACCATATATTACATAACTAGTTTTCACCAGAGAAATACACAGCACACTTTCAACACCTTTTTCCAAGTGAAGCAAAAATAAAATCCATAGTAATATGTATGGAAGAAATCAATATTTCTATTTCATTACAAACTAAAAACATTCTTCTTGCTTATCTCATAATGCTGCATCTGCAGAATGTTGCTTATCAGGTAATATGTTGTATTGCACTTGAAGACCTCAAGGTTAGTAAGCATCACACTTCAAAACCGATGTTATTTCAGAGGTTTTGTAAAAATGTGAAGATGCGATTTCTAAGCAGAGGTCAGTACGCACTACTGATTTCATTCATGCAAACTAACAGCCACGCTGATTCACAGAAAGACAAGTAAGTTGATCCTGAATCAAAACCTGAGACATACGATGCTCAAATCTGTTTGCTTTACCTAGAAGTAAAAGGAAATCCGTAATAAAATAACAGCCTCCCCTCGCTTTGTATTTTAAAGTTGATTTGTACCATCATCTTATGTGTATAACTCTGGAGATGAGGCAAAGAATCCCACATTTTCCACTAATTAATTTTTAAAAAAAAGTTATCCCTTTTTATACTACTTTTTCTTCCCATAACAGCATACAAGTTTAAAACTGAGATGTTTGCCCTGTTTTAGTAAATGGTATCCTTAATGTTAAATTTTTAGCGTAGCTATTTTGGTGATAACAGCTACAAAAGTCATGAGATTTAGAAGGACGAGAATTGTTTCACATTAACCACACCACCCAACTGCTACAACAAAACAGCTCAGTACAAATAGACGTTCAAGACTACTACTGGACTTCGACAATATCCGAGGGTTTGACAACCAGAAAGGTGTTTTGACCTCTGTGACAGTGCTCAAGTTAGAAATACATATATAAGTGCAACATTGGCACTGTCATGAAATTGAATCAGCTTGCAGTCAGCTGGTGACAGTGAAAATACAGGTATGATTAATGGGCTATCCTCAACATACACCCAGGCAACAGCCTCTTCATCTGCTGAAAACAGAGAACCATATTAAAAAGTTTTCTAAAATTTTGGAATTTCCTCTCTTCTGAAAACAGCAAAGACTAGAAAACACAGGAAATATCAGCATATTAGTTTTAGTAAGATTGCTAGCCCAAAGCCCGTCAGTTTTAGTGTATGCAAAGATAAGAGGTTTATTGTCCCATTATCTTAGGAGTTGACAGGCTCCCAACAGATCATTAAAGAAAAGTCCCTTAACATAGGACAGGTTCAACTATCTCTCCGCCTGCCGTATCTAATCTTTTTCAAATGTTTTATTGCAGGGACCTCTCACTGACCTCTCAAACTGTAGCTCCACTCTCCAATGGCTCTGGTCACTCCTACTTCTCTGATTTCTCCGTACTAGTTTAAGCCTATAAGCTTTGCCATCATGATTTGGCTTTTGGTGTGTTGGGGTTTTTTTACGCATATTTAGTTAATCTTCTGCACACATTATTGTCAGTAACTGTTAACAAGATGACTGACCATCAGCTGGATAAACCTTTTGTTTCCATGGCACTGAACTCAGATTTACAGTACAACCTCAGACAAATTAAAGAATTTTTTTTAACATCTTCCCTTGAAGAAAAACAGCAGATGGGAACATATTTGCATTTGTCTTATCAGCACAACATAAAAATGTCATAGCTGTTCTCATGTACCAGGATTTTATACACACTTCTTGCTCTGTATATGACTGTATATGACTGTACACCCTATTCCCTTCCCGCCACCGATTCCTTGTTTAAGCGCACAATCAAAACACGTCCTTCAAAGAGTTTCCAGATGGGAGTATGAGAAGGAGAAAAGAGGAACCTGGCAGATAATCCATAAATGCAAGTTCCTACTCCTTGTACACGAATACGGTATCATCCATCTCACATTCAGTTGCATATTAGATTCATAATCTTAGCCTTAACATCTGTTTGCAATGTCTGTTCTTCTTCATCACCGTTTCATCCCCATAGAAAGCTGTCTGCTACTGCTTTTCACCCTTAAACCATCACAGCAGCTTTTTCTAAATTCTGCTCAGGCTGCTCCTATGTTGTATTCATACATGCCTTCAGCACTGGTACTGGCACAGCATGTTCCAGATCACTGTTCACCACCTAAAGCAATTTTCAAGTGCTGTCCACCAGTAATACCCTTGGTCTTCTTGACTCAAAGAGTTACACTGCACTGGAACTGAGAATTGAGAACAGACATTCCCAGACTTCACTGAGAGTCTCTATATCAAAAAAACCCTCTCATATGGTTTCTTATGATTTACCTTAGACAAATTCGGGAGGGAGAGCTTTCTCCATTCTCTGAAACTCTGTCAAATTGGAAATACCACAATTATCTCAGACACTTTCTACTATCTCAATGCCTGCACTTTGCCATCCAATGCAAAGCATCACAGGCTCACATTCTTGCCACCTCTGCTTCATAAACAGTGCAATTTCTAAAGCAAGAATACCTATTCACTCATAAATCTGCCTCTCATCACCATAATATTTAACCTAGAGTAATTCCAAAATCTGCAGCAGGCACAGATCACAGAGCTTCAGTTTGACAAATGTTAATCCACCACCGTCTCTGATGTATTAACAGAAGGGGTAAATAAGTTTGAGTACCATGGTGAAGCTGACACAAAATTTTCAATCAACATGAAACATTCTGAAGAGCCCCATGTCAAAACTGACTTCGCAGTGACTACAGAAATGCAACACAAGTCTCTGGCCATGAAACCATCAATGAGAAACAGGAACATGACAAAAGGGGATTTATGACAGATGAGTGAAAGCAAAACATTGTATGTATTCTTTGCATAAGAACAATGGGGTTTCAGATGGTGGGATACAGTTTACAAATCAGAGCAAGCACAGAACATCTTGGTGACTCAGGCTTGGTGCTGGAGGTTCGGAATGATACAAACAACTTCCAGTGTCAACTTCCACTTCACTTTACAACACACTAACCATCACAGCCAAGTTGATTATTTTGGCCTCTATTCTCTGAGCCACATGCCTGGAGTATTGAGGAAAGGTGTACTTCCACACTGCAGTAGAGTGAACCTAGCAGCTTACTAAACTGTAGGCTGTCCCACTCCATGTCATCCTCCCTTGTCACGTTCCTAGCCTGCTCTTTCCCTTAGGCACGCATTAGTACTCATCTCATTTGGTTCGTGCTGTTCTTCACTGGATTAACAGGTTGAATTAGCTTTCAAGAAGGTGGAGGGAGCATCAGAGCCAGCACAGGGAAAACAGAGAGAAGGCATGTCTAGGAGAGGGGACAAGAGACATCCTGTTGACTCCTTCCATCTTCCTTCTTTCCCTGCCTCTCATTAGCCCCTCACATAGACTCTGGAATTCACTGCACCCTTTTGCAAGTCATCAAAACTCACTAGAAGATCAGAAAATAAATCACGAACTCGCAAGTCATCAAAACTCACTAAAAGACCAGAAAACAAATGAAGAACTCCACTCAGAACTCTGCTGAGCTGTTTACTTAAACATGTTTACATAGGGTCCAGTATCTGTATTATATTATCCAATATCTGTCCAGAACCAGAGGACAGACAGGGTGAGGTGAGTGACAGGAGCAGTGGGACAATTTGAGGCAAAAAGCAAGACCAGCTCCTCTGGCTGACAAGCTGTTCTGCTCACTGATGCCGGGCTACCTACAGCCTGGGTGAGTGTATGTTGCGCCATACTGTGACACCACTGAAGGACGGGGAAAGTAAATTGGTGTGTAAACTTACCTCTATACCCCCTATTTTTCAGAGGCTCAAATTACATGGAACCATAGGGCAAATTAAGCCTTTAGTGAAGGAAACATGTTAATTAATTTCCTAAGGGTTTGGTATGGGATTGTTTACAAAAAGGAAAGCATTTGCTGTAGGAGTTTGACTCAAACCTCAAAAGGGACTCCTGTTATAATGACAATGTTACTTCTAAAGTCCCTGTATAAATCACCGTCGAGTGAGGAATTAAAAGGACAAGCTCCTACATGTGTAGAACTTTTCCCAAAACTGCTCATGATTTCATAATCAACAGCAATATCTGAAAAAGGTATGAACCCCCAAACTCCTCCCTAGTCTCTGGGGCAGTGCCCTCAACACTGGCTGAAGAGTCACTCTTCACCACTTCCACTGAAGCTACACCACTGCACCAAGGGGAACCCCACTGCAACAACAGAGCACACTTTGCACCCACACAAAGAATTCTGTACAGCACTCTGGACACATGCTATTTTTTTCAGATTTGGATCTACGTGATATTTCAGTTTATGCAGTTGAAATCATCTTGAAAATTCGTTGCTGACATACTACAACAACTAGGTTAATTCCATTATTTAAACTCCAAAGAACATTTTTCACTGCAACACCATAAAGAACTTTCTAAAATCAACTGCGTTTTACACAAAAGGAACCGAGGTATTGAAACAAAAAAATGTCTTGTTCACTTTCCCCTACCAGCCAGCGACACAGCCACAAAGAGACCTATAGCTCCCTCAGCTCCACACTAAAATGCTCTCCACAAGGTCACACAGACTGCATACATCAGCCTGCCCTCAACTCCTTTCAGGCTCTGTAGGTTTTACTATAGTGATCTAATCATCCTGCATTGAAGTAAGTGAGCAGCACCTGAGAGCACCAAGGATGGGAGTCACAAACATTACCCATGCCTCAAATCTCCAGCCCCCTGCTGAACGACGCCTGTGGTCACATTAAGCAGGTGAGCTGTTGTGCATCTGTACTTCCGCACTTCCAATAACACATAGCTCTTCAGGATTATCTCCTTCCCTCCTTGCTAAGTAGATAGGACTGCAAAGTCCATTAACACATAAGAAATTGCTCATCACTGTCTGACACACTGGTGCAGCATGCTTGACAAAGCTTAGCAACAGAGCTGAACATTTTGTCACTTAAGCAGCATCACTCAGATGCAAGTGCTGTTGCCTCACCACCTGCCACATGCAAAGTCACGCAGGGAGCCCTGAACCAGGGTGCAGAGGCACCAAGCAGTGCAGATGCACTGGACAGCTATATCAGTCCCAGACAGATGCACAAAAACATTAACTTGTAGCACGACAGGATTTTTGTTTCCAAAGCACTATATCTTGCAGATCCCTTGTTTTGCAGGGCTCTAATTTTCATCTTTAACACTGCATGAGTTCTGGAGTACACTTGGGTTTTTCTCTGCCCCAGCTACTGCACACTGTGGACCACATTCTGTTTATGAAACTTATTGTAATTTTTACTAGATCTAGATCTTCAACTCACAGCAGCCCTGAAAGGGGGAGCTTCTAAGGAAAACACAGCATCTGTACACAGCACAGGAAGTCCACTCATTACACTCCTGATTTGAAGATGAACATAGCCTGAAAACAGCACAGGGGTTAATGACTACCTCTGATGATGGCCCCAATTACTACTTCCCGATGTCAGGGCTTCAGAGCCTGCAATACACATGCCTGTCCATACCTCTAATTTCAATCTATGTACAACACGCACGCTATCAATACATTGGTTTCTCATCTTGTCCCTGCTGATCTTATTTTGGCATCTCCTGAATCTTGCAAGATACCAGCAACTTCAAGCCCCTATTTCTCACTAAAAATTGATGCACTGTTATATCTCTTAACCCTGTGCCATCCAGATTTTGTTCACAAGCTAACATGTATGTAGACACACACCAGTGATTAAGTCTGCATTTCAGCCCTCCAATTACTCCACAGAAAGATCAGTTGAGACAATTCAATTCAGGCTTCACAAAGAGGCTGTCTATAAATGAGGATTTAAGAACTAGAAAAGCTACTTATCAGTTCACTGGAGAGTGTCTGAACCTGAGAGTACTCTGTATGTACCACCTCGCCACCAGCACAGAAACCAGTGACAATCTTCAAACCTTCTCAGAAGGTTATTTTAATGTCCAGAAAAAGCAGGGTAGATGAAACAAGGGTTTCATGAGCAGAGAAGCCATGCTTATGAAAGGGAAAACTTTAAAATTATCTCAATTAAATAACAAGTACCCTTAAATCACTATATTATGTTTTATATGCTCATTGTCAATTTGGCACTTCCCTTCCTGATATCTTTAGGATGTACAGCATTAACCCTTGTAACAGGATCCTCTTCCTTACTGCCTGGTGCATGTTTGGACATACATCTTGTTTGCACCACAGACACAGTGAAAGAGCTGAAGAGAAAGGCTACAAGACACCTATGTTCCACCCTGGAAACTCAAGGGCTATCCAACAAGAGTAAATACAGATGCCTTCAGCTCCTTCCACTTAAGTCATATTTATTTTAACAGGTGATCAAATCACAGCACTTACCAAGTTAAAATAATAAAACACTGTTAGCTCTTTGAAAAACAAATATGTGCCACTAAGAACAAAGAGTTTATCCTTCCCATCGTTCCCCTCTCCTTCAAATCAAGACAAATCTGCCGTAAGGATGAAACATGACAGAAAAAGAGACAAAGGCGAGGCAGAATTCATATAACTCCTACATCATTATGTAAAAAAGAGGTTTTACTTCAATTCTTACCTCCTCTTTAGTCTCTTTAAACGAAGACTTTGAAGATCGACTTCGGGAGTCCTGGGGCTTGGTTTCTTCCTGCTGCCCAAAAAGTTCCTCAATTGTCTTGGCATCAATTTGATACTGTGGTCTTGCAGCAATTGTCCAGATATTATTTTTACCACGGACTTGATCTTCAGGGATAGTTTTCCAGAAAAAGCTCCGCATCCGTTTTTTTTTGCCATGGTTGTCATGCCCATTTATCAGCTGTGGAGGCAGAGGTATGTTTGGCCCAGGCAGTGGGGGAGGCGGTGGAGGTGGGGGCAGCATCCCCAGGGGGAGAGGAGGGGCTGGGGGAGCCCCTGTGAGGGGACATGGTGGAGGGAGCGGTGATGCTGCAGGCTGAGAAAGCTGAGATGCTGTTGTCTCCTCATTCATTAATCCCGTTGCAACTGGAATAGCCCCATTTTCTTTATCATTGACCAAGGAGAGACAATTCATAACATGCATTTTATGGTCTCTCCAAAGAGGAGAGTGTTACTTCCTTGGATGGGTTTGAAACATTGAGCAGTGAGTGCAGCAGCCAGTGGTAACACGCCCTCTCAAACCCTAGTCTGCCAGCAGCAGCAGCAACACAAGAGGGGACTGTACCATCTTCACAACCTACAACAAAGGACAATAGAGAGACTCAGGTCAGAGCGACTGGATATTGTCCCTTGCACTGCAAAGACACTAAAATTAAGGTATAACAGCTATCAGGTTTTTAATCCAGAAGGGAAATTCAGTGAATCAAAAGCCTTCCACAGGGAAATTGTCCAATATTTATCCACACCAAGATTTTAAATAACTTTAGGTGCCTAGATTTCAAAAACTTATCTAAAAATAAGAATGCCTCTTAAATCCCCCACAGTAGATGCCAAAAATACCTATTAATCTCAGTTCAGTGCAATTTTGTACAAGAATATATTTATCTCAAATTATTAAAACAAACAAACATCATTCCATGTCTAATTTCAGCTATGTTTTTAAAGGTGACTACACAGTTAGAAGATGTAAGTATTAACTATGGTGCTGGATTAACTGGATCAAAGAGACCCTGTCTGAATCCTTTGAATTCATGGCTCAAATCCAACTTGCATTAAAATAACAAGCAATACGTCTAACATCCCAGCTTAAGGTACTACTTTTTTTGCTTTTGTATTTTTCACACAATTGTCAATAAGGGAAAACCAGTATGCAGTCCCTAAACTCTCTGTGTTCACTGATCAGGAACTTAAGAGTACTACTGGTCTGGTTACTCTCCCTCCCAAAACACACTCAGAGAAGAAAGACTGTAGTTTGATCAAGCTGCCCCTTGTAATTTACTTCAGCATCTACGTTAGCAGAGAAGAGTTCAATAATAGAGAAAGGACAGAGGAGCTGACAGGAACAGGACCCTACACATCTTACACACTGTACATATGCAAAGCTTTAAATATTTAGGAAAATTTTTATGTCTAGATTATCCCATGAAACAACAGGAATCACAGTAGCTTTTAGCATTTTTTTCTTATATTGTCACCTTCTAAATGAAGATGCTGTCATTGACAGCAAACCTTCAAGTAAGAGTATGACTTCCACAAAACCCACTGTTTAGATAAGCCTAATCTATTTAAACAGATTTAATTCATAAGTCTCAGAGAAAACAAAGTGTTTCAAATACAGACCAAGGACGAATACCATGACTTTCTGGAAATTTGNAAAAAAAAAAAAAAAGTCAAATCAAAGGTGCCACACAACACAAATTTAAACAGAAGACAAACAGGCCCTGAGCAAAGATCAGTCACAGGAAAATTCAACAGAAGAAGCTGAAGCAATGCACTGGCACAAGAACAACATCGAATCAGAAATCTGGCGCTGATTTAGTGGTATGCCTCTTCAGCAAGGTTCACATGGAGCTAATAGCAACCCAGATCAATTTGACATTGTATAATACTGATGAAAAAACTCCTATTTTTGCCAGAGATCTATCATTAGCCCATACACGAACAAACAGACCCAAGTCACAGGAATAAGCCTCAGGGCAAATTCTCTGTTGGTCTGCAAGAGCTCAGCCACTCACAACTTCACTGAAGTCAATGGAAGCTGACATAAAACGATTCCCTGTACCTTTTCTTCTCAACAGCTTGGACAGGTAGCAATGAACTCCTCTTTCCTGCTCCAGACTTCCTAATCTTATACCTTATGGTCTTCAGGTATTCACAAGAATAGAAAACATATATAAAAACCTGTATGAGGTTTAAATCATAAGCATGATGGAAAATATTTTAATGGCATGGTAAAAAGGAGAAAAGCTACAAAGAATGTGGATCAGCATAGAGTGTTTCAAATTTAAGTCAGCATTAATACCCAGTTGCTATTACAGGGCTCTGAATGTTCACGCCTCTCCTCCCAAGTTCATGATCATAGAAGCAGAGAGGCATAAAAAAGCAGGTGCAAGGTGGTGGAAAGAGATTAACCACTCAAAGCAATTAAGTGTTGCATTAATTTAAAGAAATACTGAACTAGGAAAAATACTTTTCCTCCCTACTACTTATTTAAAAATTAAAAATGTATTAGCTAGTTTTCCACCATCACAAAGCAGTATTCAACATTATTATTTTCCAACTTGGGTTCCCACAGATTTAAAAAAAAAAAAAAAAGAAAGAAAGAAGAGAGAGACAGACAGACTGACCAACCATGCCCCAGGCAATGTGCAAGAACCTCATTTTGAAACTTTCAATAAATACAGATGCTTTAGGAAAAACAGGATCAAATCCTAATGGAACAAAGTTGTAGGCCATGAATCATCAGTCCCAGCACTAACATACAAGAGTGGATAAGGACTGATCTCAGAACTGAGCGCTTCTGAGTTAGACAAGGGACACTCCTAGTGAAAGGAGCGCAGAAGGCACAGGGAAGAAAACATCCCAACCTAGATGTAAAGATAGACAGAACAGGAAAAACTGTTTTCATGCCAACTGTTTTCAAGCCCTGTACTGCTTTAGATGAGGTAACAGCCAGAACCAGGAAAGGGGAAGAATCAGCATTTGGAAGGAAGACACAAAAGGAGAGGCACAGCATAAAGGCCGGCATTCAGCTTTGTTTTCTGACAGATAAGCATGATTCAGGTGACACAGGTCACCTGCTTATAAGAGGATGGCAGTCTCAAGTTACCAGGGACCAGGAGACTGGTCAGAATTCCCTTCTCATGCTGCCTCTCAGAGGAGTGGCTCAGAGACTTTCCCAGGGCTCCCACCATTACAGTGGGTGGGAGAGGAGAGAAGCTGACAGCCAGGACAGGCACTGGGCTGCTTGTTGGTATCAGCAGGTGCCTCTGAGCACGAATTACAGCAGAGGAGGTGGGGAACAATGCGGCTGTTCCAACTGTGAGCTACTGAGACACGCTGGGACTGGGATGCCTAATAGAAGCCAAGCAAAATTTTAACTCCTATGGAGCCTCCCCACACTTTTCAAGGGATTAAAGGGGGGGAAAAAAAAGGGAGGCAAGAACAAACGTTTAAGATGTCTCAATTACACTTCATTATTGCATGTTTGTTACCCAAAACAGTCCAAGAAGTGCAAGAGCTCTAAAGTAACATCTTTACTGCACATTTTAATTGTGCCCATATTTGGCATAAAAGAAATATTCTATTTCTTTGTCTCATTCATTGTTTTAGCCAACCTAATCTAACTTGGAAATGTAATTTAAGATTTAGAGGGTGGGGACAACTTTCTCCCCAGGAAAGGAGACAAACACTCGAAAGTAATTTGTTTCTTGCAAAAAAGGTAGTTGTCACTGAGACGGATACACGTTGCGTTTGCATACTCAAATTAACAGGTGAAATGCCCCATGCACTGAAGGGCATTTCATAATTCATACTGCAAGACACCACTCCCTTTAACTCACACCTTCTGTTCTCTCTTGCCCATGTTTCTGTGTCAGGCGCCCTCCAAGTTCTCATGAGAACAACGGCGGGTTTGACACCAAAGCCAACCACAGTATTTGGATGTCTGTGTCTCAACAACTGCTGCACAAAGAAGCAACGGGAGCAACTAGTTGCCGACTGCAAACACCGATAACCAGCCCCTGATCCTGCCAAAACCTGTGGGTTACAAAGACGCAGCTTGCACTATCAAACTATCAACTTCAAACTTCATCCCTTAATGCATCCAACAAAACCCCTGGTAGGGAAACCACATCCCTGCCAGCCGGCCGGGATGGGCAAGGAACTCCGAGCGGGGTCACCGCGCCAGCAAGGCGGCCACGGGCAGCGGGCCGGGGAGGGACCTTACGAGTCTCGAGTCCGGCTCTTTTTGGCTTGGGCTCCCAGCGGCAGGGAAGGGGCTTCCCGCGGAGCCTCACCGTCCCGTCTCCCGCCCGGAGCAGGTGCCTGGCCCCGTCGCGGGGGCCTTGCCGCCGGGACCACCCGAGGGGCCCCGAGAGAGATCCCCACTCCATAATTCCCTTCCACCGACGCCACAGGCCAGGGGACAGCGCGGAGGGCGCAGGCGGCTCGGCCGGGTGCGGGGCAACACCGCGCCCTGCTTCGCGGCGGCTCCCGCCGGCCCCCGGTGTGCTGAGGCGCTCCGCCCGCAGGAGGCGCCCCCTGCCCCGCCGCAGAGAGCCGCGGGTCCCCGCGCAGCCCC
>VWZG01026172.1:536830-621268 GCA_013396735.1 Grallaria varia | reverse complement strand
GGTTCGGGGAGCGCCGCGGCTGCGGGACGGTGAGGCCCGGCCGCCTCCGTGCCCGCCGGCGCCACCGACACGCCCGTGCGGGAGCGCGACCCGCTCCCCAACGCCGGTGCCGCCGCGGCCGCGTACGAAGGTGCGCAGTGGCGTCTGCGGCGGGACTTGGTCTGAGCCAGCTCCTGCCGAGCCGATCCGTTCGTGCACCCATCCGTAATTTACCGCACGCTGTCACCGCACCACAGCGCCCGTCTCTATAGAAACAGGACTGGAAGGAGCGGGCTGCCCTCACGGCTGAAGCCTTTCGCCCTCTGCCCTCGTTGCCACAAGCGTACCCCGTGTGCCATCCCTCACCCGGGCGCTCCCCGGCGGCTCAGCACAGCACGGCCCAGCCGACTCCGGCTCAGCAGGCAAACAGGACGGGCGCGCCGGCTCGGCCCCTGCAGCTCGAAAGCGGGCGGTCTGAGGGGACTTCAGACGAATTTAAGATGCCATCGCAGCCCGCAGTTACGTCGCTCCAGGCGGCAGCGCACATGAGTTGTGGATACCCGAGAGCCAAAGTACTATCCACTGATGAGACAGCAAACAAATACATAGCTCTAAAATATTTTTTCAAGAGGCTGAATCCTATTTCAAAAATAAAACCATCTTCCCTAAAGGAGGAAAGGTGAAGAACTTCACACTCAAGTCAATAAACAGCCCACACACTCCCAACACTACTTGTTACAGGAGGCCGATTTCAAGGTGGAAACAGAAGCTCTTCCTATCCTGAAGGAGGGGGGAAGAAAGAAAATAACGTCTCCTCCAGCCTTGCTCAGTCAGCCACCAGAGCTTCCAAGCTGAGCACATGAGAGAGAAAATAGCACCTTGGCACAGCCAGGGTAGGAATGCAGGAGCAGGAAGACAAAATCGTGCCTTCCTTCAGTGTGTAGTCCCCAACCTGTGCTGCTGGCTCTGCTCAGGGGCTGGCAGGCAGGACCCAGAGGAAGAGTGGGAGACCAGACAGCTTCCTGTGGGCCCAGGCCCGTGGCCACTGAGGCTACACCTTTCCAGCTGACAGTTCTGTGGCCAGAGATCTGACCTACTGCTCTGGCAAGACAGCCTGTTTGAGTCACCCAATTCAAAAAAATAATATTAGAACAAAAGGAAAATTTAAGGAATGCAGTGTAAGAACCTGGTAATTGGTGCTCAAAATTCACTGAATGAAAAGAGTTCAACTGCAGAAAAAAGCAATTCCCATCACTCCACACATCGCTTGGCAGGGTTAGCAGCAGCTGGAGAGGACACGCTCAGCTTTGAGCCAGCATGGACATTCCTCGAGAGTGTCAGGTCACCCCTGAGGTCATCAGCGAGGAAACGCTTTGCCGCTTGGACTGCAGCTGCTTGTGTTGGAGCCAAAGAGACTTGTTTTCATTGCTGCCAGTCATGAGTACAAATGTTCACTCGAAAAGACGGAAAGAGCAAGCCAAACAAGAGACTTGCATAATGGTATTGTATAAAAGAAGTCAAAAACCGAACAGGACAGCGGAGGACCTGGGAGCCAGTCCGGATGTGAAGTTAAACTCTTCACTTTTCTCCACCCTGTGGGTTTGTTCTCCCCAAATGTTTCCAAAACACTATGTTAGCAAATTAAGTTTTTAGCTGATTTTTTCCCCTAAACATGTTAACACTTAACAGGCAAATATTTTGTCCACGTGGCTCAGATTAATCTGAGCTACAAACAACTGAAAACAGATCTTCACAGTAGGAAGTATTAGGCAACTTTAATAATAGGTAGATCAAGCAGCCCCACCTATATTAAACAACAAATGCACCTCCCTAGAACAGATAGCATTTAGATGAGTTGGTATACTACAAAACCAAAATCATATTGTTAACTTTTTTAGATTTCTAGTTAATGAAATGCTCAACAGTTTTCAAGATTACTTTTTTTTTTCTTACGAGATGGAAAAAAACCCCTTTAGTAAACTCTGTTTTTCTTAAGAGCACAAAGAGCTTCTAACTCTTTAGACTGAACATGAATTTAATGACTGAACAGATTTAATGGAAAAAAAAGCAATTTATACCACTTGAAAAAAAGGTGTCATCATCTTCATTACAAGCTCTCAATTCTACAGTGTTTAGACAAAAGTAGGAGAAAAAGTTAATTGTGACACTCCAGTCACATTAAAACCAAGTTCTATTTGATTTCAAAATTAAGCACTGTGGTAGTTAACATCTCAAAACAAACCCCTGCAATTAATTACCACTAGCACATAAAACTAGCATGATGCATACGCCTAGGTAAGAAAGGCAAATCAAGACTACACAGGCAACAATAGTTTCTAACATTATTTAACCTTTAAAGTGCTTGAATTTAAAGCTGTTAGTATTCTTTAAAAGGCAGAAACGTATAATTCGTTAGTCAGCACAGTAGGACACACCATTTGTTGAGTACCATTTACGAGGAACACGCTGCTGATAGATGAACTGGTCCTGACTGAACCAATGGATTTCTGCTGCCATAAACAGCAATGACAGGGCAAACCTGAACTAAAAATTTGTTTCGCATTTATTTGTTCTATATCTGATCTCTGCACTTCATTAAGAAGTGTTATCATACAGTCACACTGGTACCCATCTTGATGTTGCAAGGGAACTCTGGAAAGATACTCCGGATCCCTCTTTCTGCTCCTCCTGGAAGATCAAATACTCCCCATCTCCCATGAGCTCTTCTCTTTAAAACAGGTTCTCCTAAAGAGATGAGATTGAGTGGATCTGCTCAGAAAACAAAGTTCTGTTCCCCTACAGCCATTATAAAAAGTTAAACACATATTTTATTGAGTCTAAATACTTAACAGAAACACACCCCCACAGTGGACAGCACAGAACTGTTGCACCTTTTTAAATTATTTTTTTAATTTCTTTTTTGGAAAGGCAGCTGAAGTGTTAAAGGCAGTGCTTTTGTGCCAGCATTCTCAATCGTAGGAAACAAAGGATTTGCAAACCACAGACTGAGCTTTTATGTCCCAGGCCGTTGCTCTGCAAGGTTCATATGCTGCTGCTCTGCGTCTCAGTACAGAGACTGATGAAGCAGTGACACATCATTTCCACTGCTTCTCCACCAGCTTATGTCCTTCTCCAAGGCAGGTGCAAACCATCCTACTTGCTACTCCTATACAACAAGGTAAGGTACTTCCTTCATTCACTTCAAACTACTGACATGCTAACAAAAACCTGTAAACACACCCTGACTACCTGGTCATTTGATTTCCAAACAAGACTCATAGAAATGAAGCGAAAGGACCTTGGTGAAAATAGGTGTAGAGAGAGGTGAACAAGACTGCTTGTCAGACACAGAACTGTGCTTTCTATGTATCCCTAGCTTTAACACCAGAACAACCTGAAAGAACACAAAGATTTAAAAGACCTACTTAAGATGGCCAAGTAATGAAGATCAGAGAGAAAAAAAAAATCAAGCAACAGTCAACTCCTCTCTAGATCTTCTCATAAAAAAAAACCCAAAAACCAACCCTTTCAATTTGACAGAACTTAGTTGCCAGTAGTTGGGTAAATTTAGGGTGGGGGCTAGCACAAAATATGAAGAGATAAATGACTAATATAAAAAAATCTGTGACTAGTATACCCTCACACCAAGCATGCATAATGGAAAAGGTAACTAGACTAAAAAGAAACAAGCCTAAAGATACTTGCAGATAAGGAATGCTATATAATTACAATACCTTATACTTCTTGTAACATGACAAGGAACAAGAGCAGATAAGCAGAACATAAAAAGTGAATATGCCCCCCATTCAGTTCAAATGAAGTTGAGGGGAACATTTAGCTTTCCTTCTATATTGCTTTGATCATTTTTTGAAGGACAGATAGTCAAGAGATAAGGTTTCTGGGAAAACCAGTTGACTGAAGATTGAAAAAAAGCTGTTAATGATGCCAGTGTGTTACTGTACTCTGCTTGTATAGATCTCTCTTCAAACCAGAAAGGTTCTTTTTAAGGGGCTTGACAAAGCATAGAGTAGGCGAAAGAGCATTTTTAGACCAGAAAAGCTGTTCGCAGAATTCAAACAAACAAAATAAAAGGAACAAGGTTCAAACAAGCCAGAAGTACATATAACTTATGGTCACTGAGAATCAAAACATCTCCCTGGGTCTGTGGTACAGCAGCTACAACAGCATATTTGAAAGTGCTACTAATTGCTTTGAATTCTTCATCCTAAGAAACCTCACACAACACTATAACCATTAATGTGGTAATTTGTTAACAGAGGTGAATTCTTTCACAGACAAGACTCTACTAGGTGGGTACTATGTCCTCTACAAACAACAAAAAAACCCCTCATCCTGACAACTATCTACCTAGATAAAGGCTGCATTACAACCTTAAGATATTTGTAAAGCTTTTTTGCAAGCATCAGAAAGCCTGACAACCATAATGACTTCCCATTAGAAAATCTGGAAGTGTCTTTCTCTTACAAATCTCTTGATACAAGTTTCTAAATTTGGTTAGATCTAAAGAGGTAATTTTGAATATAAGATATGAGCTTGAATCATAAGCACATATATTTCAGTGGGGACAAACAAGTTAAAAGTACTATAACAGGTTGCTATCAGTTTGATAACATACTGATCAGCCAAACAGAGAACCCTTCTCACTGAGGCTACCAATTAGAATAATTGCTTTGGTGAGCAAAATGGAAGTAATTCCTCCTCCCCCCAGTATTAAACAATACACAGACAGGTTTTAGAAAGTAATCTCTTTGGTCCAAACTTTTCATCCAGGTGAAGAGACTCTAGCAACTTTAAACCACTGGAAAAGTTTGAGGGTTCCACAAAGCCACACGGGTCATTCCTTCATAAGGCAATTGCAGATTTAAGTTCAGTCTTAGTGACAGATCAGTTCCTTCTGAGCAGCACCTGTCCTAGGCAGGAGACACGTAGATAGAAACCAACAGCACATATTCCTTATGTAACGTTTTCCTGCAGTGTTCTGAAGGCTCATACTTCAGTTGTAGTCAGTAGGCTTGCATTCTTCATCCCTGCTACAATGCATTTCCTAGCTAACCCTACAGTCACACAGCTGACTTCTCTGGCACCATCGCACCATACGTGTGCCAAGATTCAGCGACAGTGGAAGGCAACTGCTTTATAAGAATTGTAAATGAAATTAAATTTCCTTTAAAATTTCAAGAATCACATATACTGAAAGATTAGTTTCACCATGAATTTACTTTCCAGTTGAGCTTGGACACTATTGCATCATCTGGAAATAAAACAGCATCAGCGTTACCAACTAGTACTGCTTTATGACAAACTCTTGGGCAGGGATGGCAACTCACATAATAGGGCTAAGCTTTCACTGCAGAAGCTCTGTTCTACTCTTAACCATCACAAGTCAAGGAACTTTGACTGCAAACACCTTTAATATGAATACAAAATTCACACAGGGTATACATTCTGGAGAACATAACTGAGCTATTACAAGAGATTCTGACAGAACAAAAACATAGCGAAGGCTCTGTCAGGCCAAGAATTTAATTAATGAGGAATGATTAAAAAGTTTGATTTACATTTACATTACAGTTGTGTTAAGCACTGAAAACTTTAAGAATGTCAGCTGAAAGGCGTTTGACCATACAGTACATAAATCATACAATCCACACAATTGTAAATAACATATTTGAAGTATTTCATTTTACTTAATGTAACATAAAGCAACATAACATGTGCAAATGAGGACTCCAATATATTGAATTTAAAATGTCTATGATAAAACTGACATATAATTTTACATTTAAAGACTACACAAATGATGGCGAAATTAAAAAAGTATTCTCCATGTTACTCCCACGACTGAAGTATGCTTTTCAACTAAACAGAAAAAACATACTGGCCTGATTTCCCCTCAAAACCATACCTGCCCATTTAGTTTAACTAAAGCTTTAATTTGCTCTATGTGTACAATGACACAGCATTTACACAGTCTCCGTCCCCTTGTTGCAAACTGATAAGCTATTACGTGAAAGGGTTCTTGGATTATGTACACTGGTGGAAAATACTATCTTATAAAAAGGCACATACCTGTGATTTAAGGCTAGTACGGTATTTGTTTCATAGAGAAAGAAACATTTTAAATGAAATTAGTACATTGCATGGTTGGCCTCACTC
This sequence comes from Grallaria varia, assembly GCA_013396735.1. Classification (NCBI taxonomy): domain Eukaryota; kingdom Metazoa; phylum Chordata; class Aves; order Passeriformes; family Formicariidae; genus Grallaria; species Grallaria varia. Next base: position 615,112 of record VWZG01026172.1, on the reverse strand, counting down.
AGCAAACCACTTGGTGCAAAGAAAAGATGTGTGCTCAGAAGCATCAGACTGACAGTGATTCTTGCTTTAGTGTTTTTGTTTGGGGTTTTTTAACCCCTTGATGGAAAGGTACGTATTTTAAGAAGGCATTTGGGTACTTCCATTAGTCAATGAGCCATCTGCTACTGTTGCCTTCTATGCAGATATCGCATATAGGCCTTATATTATTAATCTGCAAAATATTCTTTTTTCTCCTTTTTAAAAGTCATATGAAATTTACTAAAGATGTTTTCTATATTCATCTATAAAATACCAGATGTTGGTACAAATCATGTAAACATCCATTTGGAAATACTTTGACTAGCCACCAAAATGACCAGAAATCATAAGCATAATTTGTCAGTGCAAATCTATAGTAGTTTTGTTTTCCCTCCCTCTTTCCCTCCCCCATCCCCGTTACAGAAATAACCACCAACTTTTACATAAAAAAGGAGTGCTCTGTATTTGAAATCACAGAAATTACATTTGGTTACTTTAAAGTCACCCACTTCCCTATCAAATTTAGTTTTACAGTATTATAAAAGGGGGAAAAAATTAAAGCTGTCCATGCAAGAATCACTACAACAGCCCTTCAACCCCAACCCTTAATTATCCTCAGATTTAAAGATTTTTAGGTTAACATTGGGTCCTCTTCCATGATCTGATTACTGTTCTTCAAGCCAGGATGGGGCATCTGCTCCAGGAGTTTTCAATTTGATGTGAAACTGTTTAAGTGTCTGTTCAAGCTGCTTTTGATTCCCAGCAAAGTATGCCGCAATGGCGTTGTGGAACAGGACAAGCTGATTGTGCAATACCTTAACCTGCAGGCAAGGAGAGAGAGAGAGAGAGAGAGAGAGAGAGAGAGATGAAGAGGAGGAGGCTGATGCTAACATCATAGGTCAGTTATAAAGGAGTAGGTGTATTTGAGATGCTCAGACTTCATACAGGTTTATTCAATAAAAGTTTGAAAATACAAATACCAAATGCAAATACAGAATTCTTTAACTTTAAAGTGATTTAGAGTGTTTGTGAAGTATGCTTAACAGTCAATACCAACTCAGCATGCACAGACCAAGCACAATTCACTAAACAACATAACATTATCAAATATCAAACGCTTGATTACAAATACTTGATTCCTTGAAATTAGATGCTAAACCTTTAAGATATCTGCCTGTAGGCCAAATGGACCTCCCAGAAACAGTACATGACAAAGGCATTGTCTAAGTATACAGTTCATGTATTTGCCCTTCTTGTAGAGTTGCTGTTTTCCAGCACACACATGCCTAAATAAAATTAAACTGATGTTCTTTTCCCATCTCCTGTAACACAGGATTATTTACAGCACTTCGTCAATATCCTGACTATAACGTTTGTGCAAATTATTCACAAAATACACAGGTCATAGGAGCAACCAAAACCTGGGGAGAACACCACAAGGGCAGCTGGAGGGCACCGCTGATTTTCTCTCCCAGCCTAGTCGGGGATGAGAAGCTATAGCCTGACTGATGCAGTCAAAGAGAAACAAATGTTACATTTCCACCCTAGCACACCAGGAAACCTGAATTTGAGAATCAACAGCAGTACGCTGAAAAGGCATCTGAAGTTTCTCCTGCAGCCAAAACCTGTCCTTTTTGTTCTGAGTGTCCTCTCAGCCCAGCACAACCTTATCTTGTGTCAGAGCCTCAATCCCCACAGTGGCGGCCCTGTGCCTGTTTTTAGCCTACAAGGTGTTGAGCCCAACAGCATTTAGTCAGAAGAGAAGGGAGGAACAAGGTGGCTGACTGAGCCCCATGGGAGGACGTGGTAGGTAGCAGATTAAGTTTTCTCTACTGAAATCTTGGATCACTGCCTCACCTCTCAGCACAATACACATGGGTCAATCTACTCCTGTCATGCTGGGAACCAAAACTGTCACTGGGCCAAGTTTGGCCTATGCCTATCAGTTGGCCATGCCTGTTTTAACAGGTTATTTGGTAAATGTGCTTTTCTGAAATGCATGCAACTCAATACAGAAACACCTTATGGTCTGCATTTAAAAAAAAGATCACAAATTAAAAAAACCCACCATTACATTTGACATGTTATGACACCAGAAGACTGTAAAATTTACTCAGAAATGTAATTAATATATTTTAAAAAATACTTTGAAGGAAAAAAAGGGCTGAGCATGTGTGTGCTACCATGCAGGGATATATAAAAATTTCAGCACAAAGTTGAAATTTCTATCACTTTTTTTTTTTAACTGAATAGTAGACTCATTTCACAAGTTAAGTTTTGACCGTAAACTGACAACTGTACAGACCTTAATATCCCGCTTAAGTGATAACCTCTCTTTGCTGGCCCAAATTTTACTCTAAGTTGCTCTGACAATTTGAAAACTGGTATCCTGATGTTTTCTCCCTATGTTTCTCCTAATAATTCAGGCTAATTTAACTAAATACATGTCAAAGAATAGGCAGTGTAAAATGATAGTTTATTCCATTAAAAGGCTCTCCAAGAAAATACAGGAGAGCTGTGTATGGTTAAAAAGGAATTCCACGTGCCCATCATAACCTGAGACAACTTTTTTTTAAATTTACAATAGAATCCACAGAATTCATCACACAGAGACATTTTAACATCTAGGAGATGCAGGATTTAGCTAACTACATTTGTTCAAACACAGTTCACCTTTTTTGAGTCATAAAAGATGGCCTTCTCTTCAGTTTGTGTGGGAAAATATGTATATAAACACACGAATTTTTCATCTATTAAAAAGTTCATCCCCAAAACATTACATCTTACAAGGGGAAAATGTCACAATAACTAAAGAGTTTGCTTTTAAAAGTTTAGTTAGAGAATACAGAATCTTGAGCAGATTCTTACATCACAGACATGCAAGATTTTTAATCATAAAGAAAGTAATTTCTATAGCTTATTTGGTGGGAACAGAAATACATACTGTCTTTAGTAAATATTTTTACGTCTCTAGTGTCAAAGCTGAGAAATATCAACCACTGATAAAAAGGCTTAAGCATGTGAGAATCCTCTCTGTATTAATCTAAAAGGCAGGAAGGAAAAAACAATCCCTTTCAGAAAGAAAATTTGTAGGGTCTGACTGCTAACAGGATGTTTGATCTAATTCAAGACTGTCACACTAGGAAGACAACTTCTTTAGTGTTTCCTAAACTATTTCATTTAGTTTAGACGAAATCACAAAAACTTTTTTTTGTACAAGATGGAAATAAAATTATTTCACTCTGAAACTTTCCTATCTGTATAAACATAAATTGGTCAGTTTGTTGTAGAAGTAATGGAAACTATGAGGAAGCAGGATGTTAGTATCAATCAATTTGAACTTAAGCATCAGAATTCCTGTACAGATACGAGCTGAAAGGGTCAAACAATTTCAACAGAAGTACATTATATTAATAGCAAACAACTTACTAAAAGATGAAAATAAAGATGGGTGAGGAGGAAAAGACACCTTCAGCATACCTGTTTTCAACCTAGCATAGTTTTAAAGGTCAGTTACTATGAGCATTTTCTATTTCATGCAACAGTATCAGCATTTAGATTAGACTTCAGCTTGTTCAAGAAAATTAATTTCAATATGGATTTTTTCAATTTTAAAGTTCATGGGCTACAAGTTCAGCAAGAACAACAAATAAAAAGTCAGGGCAATACCAGATTTTAATCCCCTGTTAATCTGGTCCATCAACTCTTAATGGCTATGGGATTCCAGACCAGGGGGTCCTAATGCAAATGCCTGTAGGAAGCAACAGTGCTCAGGAGCCATGTTTTAAGCATGTATTGTTTGGAAACCAAAAGGTTTGTTGATTTTCTCCACTTTTTTCCTCTTATCATCTGTTTCTTCTCTGACTTCCATCTTTATTCTAAGTACCTGATACAACTGCATATATGATAAAATATTCAAAAATACGGAATTATAATCCATTTTAATTAGTTTAGCTTGTCCCATGATTTTTCCCTTGAAGTTTCCTCCTACCATGCAAGGAGCATGGTTTGCTAATGTTGTCATCTGGGGCTAGTCTTGTATTCTCTGACAGGCAGTTGTTACCTATGTTCAAATCTTCAAAATAAATTAATCAGCCCATATTGAAAATGTTAATCCACTGAGAGATATGAACAAGCTGACAACCTACTATCTTCTATACTAGTTTTAATCATATTTTCCTCCCTATGAAGACAGAGGAATTATAGTCACACATGATTATAACCATTTCATTTACCATGACTATGAACAAAATCAGATCTTGAAAGACCATAATTTTCACATATAACCAGAAACAATTTAAAAGGACTTATCAAAGAAAGCACAGTTTAAAAGTATGTTTTGTATGGCAGTTCTATTTTTGCCTGATAGAAGGGTAAAAATCCCATCATTAATAAATGAAATGGGGCACTTGAAATAAACACTTGCAGAAAAAAACCTTCTTCAAACCAACAATTCAAGAGTCCTGTTTAAAATTAAGAAACTATAAGGACATTAATTGCAATAAGTTGTACTTTTCAGTTCAAACTCTTACAGAAAGCTTAATTTTGAAGAAGCCTCTTCATCATTCCCTCACTTGCTTTGTGCATAACTTCCATGATAGTGTTGTCAAACATAAGTATTACTTTGAATATTAAATCAGTAGTTATATGACTCATTTAACAATCAAATGTGGTAAATTGGAAAAGTAATGCTTTTCCAAACTGGAAACCTTCTGTGTGAACAACACACTTGTTGCCATAATGTTTGTCATTGTAGCTGGAGCAGCGTGATTAGGGTCTTCTAAGGCTTGGTGCTCTAAGAGTGTGTCCTCTAGTGACACAGCAGAAACTCAGAGAATTGGGTTTGTTTTCTTTGTTCACTCTACTTTTAAATTAATGTCTATTTTAACATGTAGCAACTAAAGGATTTCTAGAAAGCAGAAACTTATAGCACGAAACTCCTAAACATAACATCAGAAGTAGTAGCTTACCTTATTTTCTTCCAAAAATTTCAATTTGATTGATACATCATTACGCATTTTGTCATATTTCTCCTTATGCACTTGGAACAGTTGTTGTGATTGTTCAATCTTTGGCAGAGTGTTTGCATCACGAGGGCCAAGATTCAGCTCTTCCAGGTCCGTTCGATAAGCATCATATTCAATCCTGAGAAGAAAGAGGAGAAGGGGGGAAAAAAAAAAAAGTCTAAAGGCAGTGTCTCAAAACTGACCTCACATATAGGGCCAAGTACAACAGAAGATGAACAAAAAAGTTCAGGGCAGAAAAAATAAAAAACATGGGCAAATTTTTTCTCCCTCTTCTTATTCATCAAGCAAACCCATCCTGAAGTACGTTGTCTAAGACTGCTTCAAGAAGCATCCTCCCTCTTCTGTTCCTGTCTCAGCCACATGCTCTCAGCCGTTTTGCATGGGCTTCAGTGGTCAGAGCCCTTCCCAGGATATCACAACCTACTAACTCAGATAAAGCTAGCAAATGTTTTTCAGGTCATTCTTCTGCTGTTGAATCAGTGCAGTGGAGAGTTTGTGTTGAGAGCAAGAGACACACCAAGAGCAAAACATCCCCTTTAAGCAGATGTTTGAGGAACAGCTCACTTACAACAAACTCTGACCTAAAGCATTTTGAGCATGTGCCAGGCTTCTCTATGTGCATTAACTAGAACAGTTTTATAGTTCTTCCACAAATTGTTCTGTGAGGATTTGTCTGTCCTATGGAAAAACAGGCTGAAAAAAGATGATGCAGCCCTGCCCAAAGCATCACTCTTCCTTCCATACTTCTGCGTAGCTTTAAAATAATGGAACCTAGCATATCAGCCAATTTTAAGGGGATGAACCACCCTATTTTTGACTCTTTAAATATGCTTTCTTGGAAACAAATCAGGATTAAAAACTGGTCATAAAATGACTTTTCAGTTGGTGTAACTGCTCCAAAATAAAATACTCCTTTTACCTCTGAAAATGTTGTAACAGTCATAGTAATACTCCTGTTTCTCACTGCCACTCTGATTCACGCTGTATTTAGAGTTTACAGATGAATTCCAAAAAGGAAACAAACCAATAGAGAGTTGATAGAAGAGGGGAACAGATGAATGCTAAAGAGCAACTAGGGACAGGAAAGAAGAGGTGCAGAAATAAATGTGACCTGTTTTCACCCTGCAAAATGATGAACTGACCATGTAAATGAAGAACATTTGTAGTTTATTTGCCTTGTTAAAATGGCAAAATACTTGAATAATGAACATAAAGAGAAAGGAGTGAAAAAGAACTATACATTGAAAATGACTGACAAAAACAATTGTAGCAGATGTATTTTGTATAAGTTTTTAAGGAGATATCAGAAAAATGTGTGAACCAATTTATTTTTTTTAATACTTTAGTGTCAAAAATAAAGCAATACCTTCTGTACATATTAATTCTGATTTTCATGCCTTTTGAAAGTTGACCTCAAAATAATAACTTACAATTCTGCTTATAAATAAGCATTAGAACAGAAGAATTGAAAAAGGGAGGGAAAGAACTTCAAAACTCAAGCAGTTTGCAATTTCTGACCTAAAAACCAAAATCACAGCAAATTCTATGCATAAACTATGTCCTTCACCAAATTAAAAGAAACACACTTTATCCTATAAAGTAGAAGACAATCAGAATGGAATTGCTACTCAGAAAGGACCACAAGTCCCTGGCAGGAAAAAGAACCTGGCTTTAGAGAGCCATGTCACATCCAAAAGTAAGCTTCTCCAGGGCAGAAAACCCACTATCTACTGCTGGATGTTATTCACTCACTAAGAAATTTTATTTTCCCCTTCCCGACCAAACCTGCAAATTCCGCATAAAAAGTGTGAATTGCACACATCGCGCATCAGCAGAAGCACAAGGCTAAATGTTCTTCAGTCAAAGAGATTATTTTACCTATAGCAATGCAGCCGGATAAAAGGGTTAATCTTGCACTGTCACGCTACTTAGAAAGCCACCTTAATCTAGCACATGGAAAAAAGTCGCTATAATTACTCCTACAGCTAACAACTAAAATTAAGTCTACAACAGAACATTTAGAAAGCATTTGAAGATACGTGCAAGCAGTTACAGCTAATGAAGTATATGACAGTGGTATTAAAAGGTTTTTATCTGACAGATTAGTTACTCCAATGCAAGGACTAAGCTGATACAAAGTCTGCTGCCTGAAGATTAATTGATAATGAAAAAGAGCTAGACACTGAATAGCTACCTGGCATTTTCATACTGTTTCACAGTCAATAACGTATCCTCAATTGTTTTATTCACCAATGTATTCACACTGGCAATAAAAAAGTTAATAGCCCCGAGAAGTGTTTCTCCATTTTTAGCTAGAAGTTTCTGCGTATCTGCATTGTAGCCAAACTCCTCCTATAAACAAAGAGCAGAGAAAACAAAGCTGTAGATCAATTGAAATCATAACATTCATCAGCAACCATATAAAAAATGCAACCACAGATGTAGCAGTTCTTTCACTTCTGTTTGGGTATGATTTTCATTAAAACAATATGATTTCAATACAATATTCAGTTCCCAGTTTTTATGAAATCTAACATCAGTAAAATATGGCTTACAATTTTCTAACCATGTGTGATGTTAAATCCTATATCATGATATGATTTTTCTGCACTCTGAAGTCCTGAATGTTATTGTGTTAATGCAATCTTCACATTGTCATTCAGCAGGGTTTTAATCCAGCATCTCATGTGGTTGTCTAGGTAATGGTTTAATATGAACAGAGACACCACTACATTAAATACAGTAATGTAACTAAATTCACAAGGGCACAGAGCCTTAATTAGCTATTATGTTTTATTCTTATATTCTGAAACAGAGCACGGCAAAAAACCCTAACATCTATCACAGTTTAATAGGCTGTAAATAATTGAAGAGCAGAGCATTATAATGAAGAGCAAATAAAAATTTTAATGTAGCTCAGCCATAAATTTCAAAGGGAAAAGGGCAAAATTATTTCCAAGGCATTTAAGTCACATTTAGATACGTTTGTTCATATGTCTTTGTTATCAGCAATGTAAACTGACCAAGGCTGCAAAGATTTTCCTAATGCATGGATGCCAAATGAATCCAATTATTATATATTTATGTCATCCATATGGCATCTTCGTATTCTACAGATGGGAGTTCTCACAAAAGTACAATCCTGGTTGACTGTAAAAACACACTAGGTTCATATTTGGAACTTGGGTCTTTTTAGACTTGCATACTGCCAACAACTGACTCAGAAGTGCTGTATTCTCCCAGTTTCCTTTCATTTGTCTAGAAAATGAACACTAAAGCCCAATGATATTTCATGTTAACAAGTTCATATCAGTATGGGTAATGGGCACTGGTAAGGGAAGAATCTGCTAGAAAAGGAGGTGCAGTGGAAGTGAGCAATTGAAGGAGAAGAAAAAAGAAAGAGAACTTAGGGTCTTAAGATTTCATAACCTAAGCCCTGTAGGCACCCCTAAAAATCTGTCATCTTTGCTTTGCACAGCTGCTTGGGTAGCAAAAGCAGTCAGTTAAATAGCTACAGGTTGTGCTGAAAAAACCTTACCAAACCTAAACCAAAGCAAAACCCAAAAAGTATTTTCCAGCTGGTTTTGCTCTAACACTGCCAGCTACATAGTTAACACAAGCCCTAGCTCAGGGAAGAAATAGGAGCATGCTGGCCGAGACAAGAGCTGTACCACTGCCCCTTTCAGCAGCTCAGTCCCATCTCTTTTCCCTCCTGCAGACAAGACTGCAATTAGTTTTCCAGCTGGTCTTCTCACTCCAATCATCTCAGACCCAAATGAGCAACACTACCAGTTCAAATGAGGGAGGTAAGAAGGACTGCAGTGGCCTCAGTACTAAGGAACATGATAACCAACAAAATTGTCCTTTGAACGGCTCATACAGTTTCATACAGACTTTTGAGTTTTGTCTGTGACCCCTGCAGATCTCTTACGAAATAGACAGCAAATCCTTTCTGTATCAAGAGTTTACACTCACTTCATACTCTATGCACAGGTCAACTAAAACTGGATTTCATCTCTCTCTAAGTAGAGGCACATGAGCTTGGAACCAGGAGTTATCTTTGTATCCAAAACAGAAACAACACATTCACATTAAGTAATACCTCTGCAGATACCACTTTAAAATCTCAATTTGTTATCATGTATGAAATAAGAAGTATTACCTTGAGACTTGTTTTTTTAATTTTATTTAAATTTATATACTGTTATCACATTAAAAGAAAGACTAACTCTTCAGAAATTTTGCTTTTAGTCTTGCACAAGTTTTAGAGGCAACAACGCTATCCAAATATCCAAGAAGGGTAGGCCAGGCTACAGATGGTAATACAGTACAGATTAAACAGGGGAAACACAGAGGAAAGATACAAACATCAGGCAAGTCTCGAAGAGTCAAAGGTTAGATAACTTTTATTATAGCAGCAGAAACCTTTATTTGATTTTCATCAACAGCGCCATTCAGTAATCTACACAAGAGATGAATGATGGAAACAAATTCCAAGACCAGTACAAGATACTGAAAGAACCTCGAAGATCATTCCCATTAGAATGTATTAGTATTCCCATTAGAAGTTACAAGCTAATCGTTGGGAAAAACCTCAACATTCATGATGCCAGATTTCATCCAAGTTTTGGAAGAAACATCCAGCTTCAGCACATATTTCATAACAATCAGTAAGTTCTGCTACAAACCACATGCCCACATTTGTGTCAAGAGTAAACTGATTATTAAAAGCTTCTTTTCACAGATAATTTAATTTCTTAGCTGCTAGAAGTGCTCTACATTCACAGATTTTCATCTGTCAGACTAATATTAAAAATTCCTGTATGCCAGTGTAGGAGTGTAAAGTTTTTTTCAGCTAGCTATCATTTAAGGTTCCTCTGTGCAAGCATGAACTCCATCTCCTCCCTTAAAATTCAATGGTAAAAGACAATTACGAAAAGACAGATGTTTTTCAAATCACAAAGATCATTTGAGCTGTTCCAGCAGCTATGTTTTAAGGAATCATTTAGCCACTTAATACTGGTTTTCCAAAGGATCAACTTGCTTTGACTTTGCAAGTACATAACAAGCAATATAAAAGCAAGCCAGCTACTATACTTTGTAAGCAACATTTACCTTTTCTCTCTTTACAGAAGACAGTTTTATTATTGGCAACAGAAAGTGCCAGTGTTACATAAACTTCTAAACCATGGAATCGTAACAGCCTCGATATCTAAAGATTGCCTCTCTTGCTCAGCAACTCCACACAACATAAGACTACAGATTAGTCCTATTAGTAGGAAAATTCTGATTAAAAAGCAGCTTTGAGATGAAATCTCAATGCTTAAATACGCTACAGAAAAATAATTTACTCACATTCAATGTGCACAAGTGAAGTAATGTGCCCTAATCTACTTACTCCCAGGCACATTCCCCAAAGACATCCTGTAATTGAAATGACGTAACACACTGGAGCACTTTGATGACCTTTCATTAGAAGCAAAATTAATAGTAAAATGCATCTTCTGTACAAAGCAAAGTTGTCAGTTCATGAGTCCAACCATCAACTAGAGGAAAACGTTTAAGAAACAAAGAACTACAGTAATTTCAATAATGACTTATAGTTTTAAGTGAATTATATAAGCTTTTAACACAAAGAGCATGTAATATATCGCTAACTATGATGTTTATAAAAGCAGCTGCTAACTACTATATACCCTGCATGAGTCAATTAGGCTTATCTTCATCTCTGCCACTGTATTTTTTTAACACTATAAAAGTCTTACATGAAGTTCCAATGATTTCAAACTCAGGTCAGCAAATGCATCTCCAAGTTGCCTTTGGGTATGTACCATCTGGAAGAGCTGTGTGGACAGCGTCTGGGCCAGTCTCAAGATATTTTCATATTTTTTTTTGTTATCTCTCAATATATCGATTTGAGCTTCTAGTTCCAGATCTACTGTTCTTGAGCCACGACCCAGTTTCTCAGAGATGATCTGACGTGTACACTGCAGAAAAAAAATTAAATTATAAAGAATCAAATATATTCAAGACAACACAGCATACACCCATTTTCAGCTTCAAGGGACGTATAATTACACACAAATTCTTTCACAATCACCCCTCCCAGTGTAAGTTTGCACAACAAACTCAAAAAACAACACACTCTTTAGAAGTTTATCAGGACTCAGCAAGAACAGTTGGACAAGTCTCAACTCCTACTAAGATGAATATTCAAGCTAGCAAATCAAGAGCATAACTAATTGTTTCTCAAGTAAAAAAACCACTTATCTCTTTACAGGTTTGGTGAATCTCATTAAGTTAAAAGAAGCATTTTAGTCTACTGCATTAAAGGCAGTTGATAGGAGCATTACTATTCTGCATAAAAATATCTAGTTAGTAACCTTTTGGGCTTTGTCTACCGATCATCCAATTCCAGAACATTCATGTTGTGCTTTTCAAAAATTTTATTTTTGAGGATTTTTTGAGGCAGAAAGTCAGGAGGTGGTGGTTTTCAGCACGTTTTTTAAAGCTGACTAAAAAACTGGGAGCTGCTACTGAGAAATACACAAAAGTATTAAAAGCACTTACTATTTACACGTCAGAAAGACTTACTATTATGTTTTCTGTCATAAGTCAAATTCTTCACAGACTTTCAGCTTATTAACACAGTAAGCAGAAAATGTGCTCTTACAAGGCCATAGACACTTTCACCCAGTGTATGGCTGTGACAGATCGGGCTGCTATCACATTCCACTTATCTGTGACCTTCTCTGCCAAAGACTCAAGCCCAACTTGGCAGTGAACTGCCCAGGATGCACACTGGGGTTTCCTGTCACTGAGACACAGGAGAAACCATTTGCAAAGCAGATGTGTAGCAAAGCCATACAATTTCTCTGTGGAAAGGAGGAATCATTCACTGCTATAGTAAGTTCCTTCAAGTTAATCTGTGGTCCCAAGAGGTGAAGAGAAAACCAAATTAAACATTCAAAAAGTTATTGCTAGAAACAAAAATTACAAGGAAATGAACTTAGCAGTCCAGGCCACAACTACTCTGAAAGGACTCAAAACTAAATGCATAGCTTTTTTTTTTTCCCCTTTTTTCGTGAATTAATGCTCAAGCCTATCTTATATAATACACCCCAAATACACTACAGGTTTCCCAGTTCAAGGACTTTTGTTTATTCCAGTCTTTACCTATGTCCAAAGCAGACACACATGACATATTTAAACTGCTAGAACTCTTATGTCCTTTCTAAATATAACTGATGAACACAGGAAAGACTCAAGAATGATCAAGGAGAACAAGTTGGTCATGACTCATAAGGTATAGACTATTTTGGCTACTTCAGTAGATTCTACTAATTAACATGAAAAAGCACAGCTAATCTAGGTGACATTTGTCTGTCAAGCATCAGAAATTTGGAAGAGCATAACAAATCATAACATAGAATACAATTTCACTACCAAAGTCTCCAACAGAAATTGTAGAGTACAGTTTAGCAAAGAGCGTGCTCAAAGCATAAATAAGCCTTTTATTAGAAAGTACAGAAGTAATGGCCAAATTTTGGGTATTTTCCAAAAAAGCTGGGGCAGACACATGCACACCCCCATAGAAATGCAAGAGAAAAATCCAAATCATGGAAGGGAATATTTCTGGAAATTATTTTCAGCCAAGGGGTATTTGCTTCAGAATTTACAGCAAAACACCTAAAAAAGCCCAGCAGTGACAAATGAAGAAAAACTAGTAATTGGAAAGACTTACAGTGCATACTTCGTTAAACTTAGATGTAGTGAAAGATAAAGAAGATGCTTCTATTTTGATTTACTCCAGCTCTAAGAGGACTAATACAAATACACAAGTTGCTGTATATTCTCTTTAGCAAACAAAGAAAATTCAACACATTAATTCCACTTTGTTCTATGTGTATTTATAAAGAAAACTCTCATGAATAAGACCATGCTACTCAAAAAGAAGTCGCCCAATGCAAAGCTTAAGAAAAACAACTCAAAGAAAAAAACCCACTAAAAATATATTAAGAGAAATATATTTTAAATTGCATATGTTAAAGATGAACAGAGGCATTACTGGACATGTTTCAGAAATAAATGTTCCACTAGTAGCCCAGTATTGGAGAGGTTTGTAAAACAGGCTTGCCTTTTTTTCCTCTCAAAGTTTAAGAAATTGTATGAAAAGCAAAAAGATAAGCTCTTTGTTAGTATTGCTGAAAGTCAAGAAGAATCATGACTTTATTGTACCTAAATCTTTTTGCTGAACTGAAAATCTCTTTCTCATCCAAAGGCAAGGGCAGAAGAAAGAATAGAAAAAGATCTTGTCACCAGACTATGGAAAGAAGGGCAATTTCTTTTGACACTAACTCGTGATTACTAGGGAGCATACAACTATAAGGAGTAAAGGGGGTCAGCAGTTGCAAAGGCAATCACAGATGGGAATGACTTCTGAACATTTCCAATGATTTAGATTTCGCAACTCCTGATAAAGACATTGTGGCATAGGAACGACTCATATCAGATTCCTAAAGAACTTCCTAACATCAAGTTTCACCACTAACTCTACTTGTAGATTAATGTCTGGTACATTGAACAGCAGGGATTTTAAGGAGTTCAAGTGCAGGCTTCCCTTTGCTAACCTTTTACTCCTGCCCTTGATTACTGCACCTTCTAACCTACAAACAGTTAGCTATTATGAGATAAGGAGACTTCTTCCCATGATCTTCCTCATGGGAACCAAAGCAAGTATGTCCACAAACTTAAATACTGTCCTTAACCACATTAAATATGCTTTTTGTATGTAGCCTACTTATAAAGTATTTTCAAAGCATGGCATCTCCAGATGCATTTGCATAATACTCCCTCAACTCAAAATGAATTCTTCAGTTCTCTGAACAATCTTATTCCACCAAAAAGGAGTGCACAAGAAGTCAATACAGGATTCTATAAAGGTCATAAGTGACATAACTCCTTGGGCATGTTTGGGAATAGATTTCAAGAAAACATTCATTTAGTTTTCTGAAAGTGCTAGTCCTTTGTTTGCTATGCCATTAACTTCTGGGATTCTAGAGTTCAAGGAGAGGGAGACTTAAGCCATAAAAGAAATCTAAAAATCCAGCCTTTTGCAAAGACTACAAGCCAAAGAAATAATGCTCTACGTAAGGATCCAAGACCACTTTTCCCAGCATATTTCACTGCTCCTCTGGGTTGTTGGTTCATGTCAGGGAGTTTAGAATAATTTTGCACTTGAGACATTGGGAGGGTTTTTTTGTTTTGTTTTCTAAACCAAGGTACCAAGAAGACAGAATAAGACCAACTCCTACCCCATTTAGTTGTGGTATAGCTGCTTAGATCCCAAGAGTCAACATTCTTGAAGAAACAAAAGAATTTTAAATAAAAGCTTCAGCTGAATAGCGTGTATTCCAATTGGACCTCAGCATGCTTCGGAGTATCTGAATCACAGAATGGGTCAGGTCAGAAAGCACCACAGTAGGTCATCAGGTCCAACCTCCTTGCTCAAGCAGGTGCCAAAGCACATGGCACAGAATTGCATCCAGACAGTTCTTGAATATCTCCAGTGAGGGAGACTCCACAACCTCTGAGGCCAGTCTGTTCCCAGTGCACAGTCACCTGCACAGTAAAGTTCTTCCTTATGTTCTGGGGGAACTTCGTGTGCAGCTGTTTCTGCCCGTTGCCTCTTGCCCTGTTGCTTAGCACCACTGAGAAGAGCCTGGCCGCATCCTCTTGGCACCCTCCCTTCAGATACTTATAGACATTGATGAGGTCCCCTCTCTGTCATCTCTTCTCGAGGCTGAGCAGGCCCAGCTCCCTTTCCTTGTAAGAGGGGTGCTCCAGTCCCTGAATCATCTTTGTTGCCCTCCACTGGATGCACTCTGGGAGCTCCATGTCTCTCTATTCTGAGGAGCCCAGAACTGGACAAAGCATCCCAGAGGGGCAGGATCAGCTCCCCTGACCTGCTGGCAATGCTCTTCCTAATGCACCTTAGGATACCACTGGCCTGCCACTTCTGCAGTTCCTACAAAATTTAGATGACAAGAAAAGTAGAAAGTCTAAAAGCCATTTAATTAGACATTAAAAAAAGGGGAATTTCTGATTCTAACAGAAAAATAGCATAAGCACTTCCTGGTGGTAGAATGTCTCCATCTCAGCTTCCCATCCTCACTGAGGAGGAAGTCCTTATCTAGCCTTAAGGAATACTGGAAGAATTCAGACTTTTTTTCCACATATTCTTCATTTCTTCATGGTCTGATATAGATCCCACCAATGCACAAACCAGCTGTCCACAACTCTGTCATTTAAATTACAGGCATAAGAAAAAGCTCTTTTTCAGTATTAGTCTTTTTTTAAAACTCTTGACAGGAATATATTCCCTGACCTTTGTATCTTATCTTATGGCTTTTTAATGAGAGTCATTTCTGATACACTGGTGTGCTTTAAACACCTTTTAATTATTCTTACATTATTATTTTAATTTCACCAAATCCCAACTGATCAAAAAGAAGCAGCATATAAGAGTAAAACACACATGAATTGAAACAACAATTAAAACACCAAGAAAAAACAAACAGCCAAGACAGAACATCAAAATAGCAATTAACAAATATGGAACTTGTAAATGGGTCTTTTTCATATCAGCTAAAATTTTATTGTATCAGCAATCAATTAAAACGGCAAAAAGATTTAATTACAAGTTTTAGTGTGAAATCTGTACATTTTGAGTTACAAAAGGGACATTAGAAACAGGACATTCTTTACCTTGCTAAGTCGGTAATACCTATGAAAGATTTTCCACATATAACCAGGGATTTAAAAAGACTAAAAAACGAACGCTACACTTGGAAGAAAACTAAGCCTTCCCTCCACATTCTTGCTTATGCTCACTGCAAAAACAGATGACTTTCATACACCTCTAGTCCCACCCAATAGCAAACTCATTTTTTGAATGCATACGTGCCCAAATATATGGCTGCATACCTTGTAAGTGTTTAGGCTCCACTTTCTCACCAATTCCAGTTTCTCCATTGCTGGATTCTTTACTTCATCTGCTAACACAACAGGCCCACTCTTCTGCTGAGCTCTGCCCCCTGTGTCAGACAAAGCAAATCTTCAAGGCCTTGGGTTTGGGATTTTTGTTGGGTTTCTTTTATAAAAGATTAATAAGAGGTATAGAAGATTTGTGAAATTGCAAGAACAAAAGCAGAGGAAGGTAACAGTATGAACTTAAGATGAATATGCAGATTTTCAAAATCACTTCCAGAAAGGAAGATTTATTTTAAAACTGACATCAAACATGTATTATATGTCAGTATTTCTTGTAGTAATAGGCTAAACAAAGCTTACTGAATGCATGTTTTACTAACCAACCTTGAGACATGTTTATTACTTAAGCTATTTTTAAAACTCCAACAGTTGAACATCCTGTTGGATTTAGCAACTCTTAAAGTCTGTTTACAACGTGCAGGCCATTAAATTAAAATTATTGGCATATTGTTGTCCCAAAATACAGGGTTTTTTAATCTTTTCCAATGAGCACCATCCTTTCCAGAAGATGTGTCCAGCCAATACCTAGGTTATTTATTTCACTTTTATTAGCTCATTTTATTAGGAACTATTAATTCTACAACCCACCACTATAGAAACAGCAACGAAGAACAGATTTAAAACAAGAGATAAAAATATTCAGGACCAATCACCACATATCAATTGTCATTACTCAGAATTTTCAAGATAGTATAGGACATCATGTGGATTCCACGTTTTCATTTTGCAAAAGTGATTTCTAGCGCCCTAAATACTAAAACCTGCTAAAAATAGTAAATTCTAAGCAACATTTTTATTTATTCGTATATAATTTTGACTACTCCTGACTCTAATACCTACTGCTACTCACAGTCACCTTAGTCTTACCAAGTTATTTATATAAGAAAAAGTTTGGAAAAAAGTCTATACAGATGCCTCAAGATACTCCTTTAGCATCCTATTATGTGCTTCACATCTTCAAAATGCTGTGCAAACATTGAGTAACTAACCCTCTCAACACCCTTATGAGGTAACTGTGTAAGTTTTCTCCTTTTATGCAGGAGGAAACAGACTAAGATGTGAAGTAATTCGCCCACAGGCAGAAAATGAGTCAAGTGGCAAAGCCTGGTTTGGGTGTTGTGAATTCCTAATGGCCTCCTCCATAGTATAGTCTACTGGAATATGTGGACATTTTGGCAAAAAGTTTCAGCTTTAACCTAAATAAAAGATTTTGGTCACTCCTATTTTAGCTACTGTTTGTTAGTATTTGGCAGTAGTGTTTCTAATTTTATAGAGTAAAAGCAGCTTACAGAGAGGAGAGCAGAGGTTACTTTGTGAATTGTTAAAAGTCAGAAGTGAGAGCCACCAAAAGTCCCCAGAAGTTATATTTCCAACTAATAGTAAATTAAATTCTTAGAGATGTGGAAGGGTTAGTATAGCATCAGCAGAGACAAGGGCGTTATCCTTTCAGTGCTTTGATACCTGTGGGTATAATTAAATCACAACCTTGTCCAGCCAGTCTGCTAGCTGCTGCACTGCTAGGAGATATAACAGATGATTTGGGTGATGCTGAGGAACCTGAAAAGGGGACATTTAACCATGAAAATCCATCATTTTCCTGTAGAAGTCAATGTGTACTTTTACACAGCCAGGGGATTTTTTTCAAAACAAAGAAACATTTGCTTCAGCAACAATAGAAGCATTGACAGAAAAGGTGCTGGAATTTCTGATGGAAACGCTTTTTAAGAGGTGCAGCTGTCCATGTGAACTACTCCAAGTTTTCATGATTTAGTCTTTTTGTTTAGTTCATGATGACAGGTTTTTGTTTTTTTCTGTAACAGTAATAAAAACATAACTGACAGCTTCATCAGTAAAGTGCCTACCATAAATGGAAAATTCCATGTAAGATTGTTATAACTTCCACAGCTGAAACATCTTTTTCTAGGTCTAGGTAGATCTTGCTCTGTGCTGTTACTGAGGTGTACTCAAAGCATTAAGGGGTGAAGGAAGCTCTGAAATCTCTGCTAATTTCAGACACACTTTAGTGACACTGGCTCTTAGGTCTGTGTAAACACACAGGAATAATTTATCCTGAAGATCACAGGAGTCATTAGCTGTGCAAGTGTGTAAGCTCATTCGCAAAAGAAAGAGTTTACATCCTTTCCTTTTTCTCTTAAAAAAACACAACCAAACAAAAAACAACTAACTAAACAACATACACTCTGTGTGTCCTTTAAGATGTTTTAGGATTATGCTTTTCAGAGCTTTGCCACTCTTTCGTAACAGATAAATCTGAAGTCACATCCTTAACGAAATTTTCAGGATTTAAAAAACAAACAAGCAAATTAGATTTATCTCCATAACGATGAGTGACCACCATATTGGGGGAACTTTTATTGGTTTTGCTGAGAAATTGTAATATACTTTAGGGCTAACAGTGTACTGAGGGGAAAGGAAATCAAACCTAAACTCTGCTGGTTTCAACAAAATTTAGTTATCAGTAACACCAAAAACACCACTCAAAGTAACTGGACCAGCAACTAGCTTTTGCCTTTTAAGCATACCACAGAGCACTGCTAAAATGTGGTAAGTAAATCCAATAATTTGGATCCAACTGCACAGAAAATATGACACAAAGACAGCTCAATTGCTGTGTCCTTCTGTAGCAATACATTGCATAAGAGCTGCAACTGGATTCATCCAGGCATAAAAGTTTGACTGCAAGATCCTGCTAAAGGCTTCAAGACTGAATCATTTCAGCAAGCGAGCCAAGACAAGCAGTTAAAAAAATCCTTATCGTTTGACAGACTATTAATATAGCCTTATGCATGCTTCATCATTCAACATTCCCCAAATCCTAAAAGCCCTTCCTCTCCAACATTGTCTACTTTGCATTCAAAAATGAAGCCCTAATAAGGACAATCAATCAGAAAACAGCATTTTTAGAAATAAGGCAATCATTCCATTCTTGTCTAGAATTTTCTAGGAAGTCCTAGCTTTTATCACTTCTCTCTGTCTGATTTTGTTAGAACATCAGGAAAAATCTGAAGAAAAGATCCTTGGAGGAAAACTGTGGTATCTAAAGTGTCCAAAACTCCTCATCTGTAAAATTTTCACAGAACATTTGCATTTCAAACATATTAGTGCAGCTTTAAACACATCTTATACACTTTTCCCTTACAGGCTAATGCACTTAACAGCTGCAATAGTTATCCTGCTAATAGAATATAAAAAAGGCAAGAATGGTGAGCAGTTTGCTATCTGCCCAGTTTTTAGGTAAATACTGAGAAATACAATTTTGCTAACTTCAAAGACAAAGAAACACAGTATTCACTTTCTAATATATGTAAAGTACAGCATATAAATCAGTGCTTTCATAAGCAAAGAATTTTACCAAACAGGGAATGAAGCAAAATGTAAATTAAATCTATGACTAGAAAGAGACTTATTTTCACAGCTGCACATTTGAGATCATTTCCAACCTTTCAAATTCAGAAACTGTCAAACCTACATCATTCATTAAATATCATTTGCACATATACATCATGGTATTCAATTGCTTTTAGACAGATAGGAAACACTGACGTAATTTGCTTGTTTATCACTTTGTATTTTTCATTGTTTGATACTAGCTTAGACTCTCTAAGGCATACATTAATATAACAAAGAAGAATTCCACCTAATAATCTGCTCTAGGTAAGTGAACAGTATATCAAGAAATAAATAACTCTTCAGTTATGTTTCAAATCAGAACAACACCCTGCAAAATTTAAAGAAAACTTCAACACAATATAATAGTAAAATTCTTCATCCTTCACGGTGCTCCAGGACCTCCCTTGCTGTAAATGCAGACCAATTTAACACTATGTAGTTTCCTCTAGTCCCTTGACTGACACTACAAGTGTAACATATTGTCTATTTTAACAACCAAGCTACCAAAGAAGGTAAAACTGGTTGTCCCTAATGCAAATCTCAAGGTGTACATTTACACCAAACTGCTCAAAGCAGCTACAGAACATTGTATTCCTGACCATGGAAAAACATGTCTAAAGATTTTAAATTAAGAAATACAAAAAAGCATTTACCTTTACTTGGAAATGGTCCTGCCTCAACAACTCCCTCTTTGGCACTGTCAGAGCCATGAAATGTTATTTTGGTTTCAGAAAGTCCAAGTCCAACTGGTAACGAACATTTCAAGTCCTTGAAAATATTTGAATCAAAACCAAAAGTTAATGTTAAAAAAAATATTAAAGTGACTCAGAAGTATCATAATGCAATTTCAGCAGCTCTCAGACAAGCAATTCAGTCTTTAGCCTGGCATGTCCTCGTTGGTGTCACAGCATTCTACTGCTATGAATAAAACATAACTGAATGAGAAACACTAAGTATAGCCTAAGTATTTATTCTAGAATTTTTTATATTGATGAACAACTAGAATGCCATCTTTTAGAGGAGCAGTTACCAAAAACATGGCCCAAGACATCATGTTATGTGGTCTGAAGCTGGTCCAAGCAACAATACCAGTTTAATAAAAGTTTACAGTTAAAGATTGGACTGACAGGAGTGCAGAATGATCCAAGACGATCAAGCAGACAACACCTTACAAACCAAAAACATGGAAACAACTATCATAATGCTAAAGATTAAAAAATAAAAAAACTTTAATAAAGAAATAACTTTAAAAATCATAGCACTGTTTTGCTTTTACAAATAGCACATGAAATCTTTTTAATATTTGACATGGGAGAAACATCCAAAAAGGCACCACTTCAATAGCTTCCTTCTGAGCACCTAGTCTACATCACAAGTGCTCACAGCACAAAGCTGTCATTTACTTGTTTACATTTGAAACTCATTGATTTAAAATTGCTTGAGATCGCCAGATCACCTCGTTTAATTTTGGAGATCCAGATTAACTGCTACAATCAACTGTCAAGCAACCAAAGTCCTCACTGAAATCCAACACAGGCCTGTAAATCCATATACCATAAACTATGAATCCATACACAATTCATATACCATCCTACTGACCATTTTTTCTGTCTTACCCACCTTTACAAATAGCTCCCCCAAAGGTTTCCTGGACTGTATTTTCAGCCTTCTGATTGAAGTTTAGGCCTCTGGTGTTACGCAATTATATTCAGTGCTTTAAAATAAGTTCAGGTTTTAAAACAATTTAAAACCATTAATTCCTAAAAGTAAAAATGTCTGAAAAACTACTATGGAAGTGAAAGCAAAAAGGTAAAATAGAGTTACAAAAAATAAAACATAAAAAAATCAGAAAACTGTCAGTGTCTGGAGTCAGGTACTTTTTTGCATCCCCTCTCCTTCCATACAGAGGCAAAAAAGTGGAAAAATTATAGAGGAACACTAGTGAAATTTGCAGAGAAAAGCTATACATAGCTTTCAGATGTTAATGTCTGGATGTAGTAACAGTTTATGATATATGCAATGATTCTAATGCCAAAGAAAATACAACCTTTAAAATTCCAATCCATGTTTGACCTGTTACTGTAGTTGTTTCATCCACAAACCAAAAGCAAGCTAGTGCATAAGGATGGTCCTGCCTAGAGGCTCAGCTTGCCAATAAGTGGCTTTGGATCACAGGATCACATCCCCACAGATGTAGTTAGGTGTCTTTAGTTCAGGACAAACTCCTGGGAGAAGGAAAAAAGGAAGAGCTACGAACATATGAATTCCACCAGAACAGAAATCTTGCTGACATCAAAAGCCCAGGATGTTACTGCAAACAGAGTATCGAATACCTACAGTCATATTTTCACTTACATGAACTGGCTAATAATAAAGTATGCCATATTTGTGTATCTAAAGCATTACATAAAAACAAAACCAAAAAACCCAAACACAAACCAGAAAAAAAACCACCCAGCATGAAAAACAAATAGTAGTCACATGCAGAACCTGATCTCACAAATTAAGCATGTCACAACATTGGATACATACTGTTTTCAGTCTTCACAACTGACTTAACACTGGGGCTTCCATTTAAATACTTGCAGTTGGTGGTATGATAGAAAGCCTTTGCTTCAACTTATTTTAGCTAATAGACAGAGTCCATTTAACTCAAAATGTAGCAAGCCACCAGAAGCTGAAAAAGCAGAGAGACTTGAAAAAGGATAACCTGGTTGCAGAGAAGATGCACTGATTTAACAAAAAGGACATGGCATGAATTACTTTTTCCTGAAGGCACCTTGGCATGTTGTATAATTTTCAGAAATATCTAAACCTGTAGCCAAACAAATGTAGACACCCAACCTGCTTAAGCATGTTTGCAATAGGAATCTAAGCTATCATCTGTATTTAAGGTTAAAATGCAAAACATCTGCTTTGTAAAGACAAAAGTTTAAATATAAATTTAAGCAATTGTACGGCTTCTGTTCATTCAATGTAATTCTAATTTGAAGCTAAACACAGGCTGGACAAACTGTAGTGTTACATAAATCAGAATATTACAACATATCCTTCTCTTAAATAAAAACTTGGCATTTGGATTATGAAAATTATTAAGATCTACAATTGTGTGTATATATACACACCAGGGTTTTTGACATATATATATATATACATACACATATGTATATATACACAAACACATATTTGTTCTAAGAGATCTAATTTTTTTTCACTGTCAAAAAGGCAAAGTTCAGTGTAAAGAACTGCATTCAAACCTCTTCTTAAACACTTATTAACCAGTTCAAATATATCCAGATGAAGGACAACATCCTTGAGTACGAATTTAAAAGAAAACGCTACCATACATTAGCAATTGTCATCAAAGTCAGTGACTATCAAAACAACACCTGTCATTTATAAACATGCAAGTTACTGTACACACTGCTGTATGTACACTCCAGTTTTGACCAATTCATTATTACAACTGATTGTGCTTGCTTTTTTTGTTTACACAAGTGTAGATAAACAAAACAGCTAGCAAAACCCCTCCGTAATCACACTGACAGTAATTTATCCCTTCAACAATTTACAAAGAAGGATAACTTAGGGAAGACAGATTCCCCTACTACAATAAGGTGATTATATTTTGACAACATACTGCTCATCTAGCTAAGTGTAAGATTTCCCCCTTTCTTTGTAAAAGGTAAATCCAAGTATTTAGAACTGATCAAAGTTTGTTGATACATTGCAAACCCACAAATCTATTAAAGAATCACCATCACCAAAAACCAAAGAGAAAGATGCTTCATTCATAATTTTCAATTCTCTGAGGCTGAAACCATGTTTACTCAATTACCATCTAGCAGAAGTATTTTAGAATTATAACTTCACTGAGATCCAGAGCTAGAGGTACCAAAAAACACAACTCAAAAGATTCCCAAGTAGTTAAAAGGTTACACTACCTATCTCACTATCAGCCATTTAGCACACTTAAGGCCCAAAGAAGCAAAGCATGAAATATAGGTACACAGAACAGCCACACTAGCTTAATTAGGTCTAGTCAGGAGAGTGCAAACCCATATGGCATTAAATATGTAAGCCACTTCAACCATTTGTTAAAATCCCATTTTAATTACTTCAAATCACCATATATTAAACTAAACATATTTTAGACAGGTTAGCCTTATTTACACAACTCTAGCAGGGATATGATCAGTTTATTATAGAGATCATCTAGATGTATCAGTATGAATTTTTGACATAGCAATCCTGTTGAGACAGTAGACACAGCAAAGAAGTCACTCAGAATGCATGTTCATGAAGGAATGTTGGCTGAATTACAAGACTATTTCCAAAACAAAACTTCGCATTTATGCTATCCAGAATAATCTGAAATGAAGAAAGATCAGAACTGTATTTTCTCCAATAGGAGAAACCAACCTAAGCAAAACTGACTTAGTTAACTAAGAAGCAACTAACTGTATTAATTTCTTAGTTATGCCAGTCCATTATTAATGCATGACTAAGCATTATCTTCTGCTCAGTACCAGCAATAGGTTTAACAGATATAGCTTTACTCGCCTTTACTGCCTTGTTTTTAAAACCCCGTATCACTAGCTTATTCAGTAAATACATACGGAGCAACTAAACTGGGACCATTCATATCCTTATTTATTTTTTAATGATGAATGACACTTTAAATAAAACTACTCAAGTTGCCTTCAGGAAAAATTTGCAACACATTGTAAAGTTCACAGTTTAAAATGTGATTACAAGTTCCATGATACAAAAAGTTGTGTAGCCAGACAGAGCATCTATCCAGTAAAATAGATGGGCTCCAAACATTAATTTATCCAAAACCATGTACAAGTAGAATTCCTTGTACATATTCAGCAATTTCTTCTCTTTGCCCTACTACATCACTCAGTTCCTGTTTTCCATGAATTAAGCCTCTAGATTCTCCAATCAGTTTAAATTCAATAAATGTATTCTCCAATACACTGCTCTTCATTCAGAAGACCCTTTCTCCTACATTCATTTTGATTTACCTAATATAGTATAATGCAGTTTTAAATTAGTTTCCCTTCTACTCTCATAATTAACATGCATATTTTTGTTTTTCAGACTGTATGAAGACCACTTGACTTATTTATCTCCTGAAAACAGTTTTCTAGAACTGACACACAGAAATATATTTTAAATCAGCCTACATTAATTAAACTATAATTACCCAAAATAAAAGTCTGACTATGTCAGTGAACATAATAAAACATAAGAGATGAACTCAGATGTCGCAGGCAGAATGTGGGTGACAAGGTTGACTTTTTTCCAGAAGACAAAAGACAAAAAAAGAATCAACCTTGTCTATTTGCGCAGTTTGGCAATAAAATTACAGAACAAGATACTGAACACATGCACTCAGATTCATCAGATCCCAGAGCTTATTTCATCATTCCAATAAGAGAAATTGAAGACTCATAAAAAAGGTGATTTATCTTTTCCAGCCTGAAGCTTATTACTGGTATTATATACATGTTTAACAATGATTTTGTTCCCATAAGAGTACAATAAGATCCATGAGAAGAGTCTATACTAAAAGGAATGAATTGAAACAACCAATTCAGAGACTCAAACTCATAAGAATGTCATATAGATTTTGTACAATAGTTTAAACATAACAAATCGCTTAAAGCTGCTTGAGTATGCTTAGAGGCAAATCACAGAGTTTTCTGAAAAATTAAATTTAATTCTATGCAGCTTTCACACTATATGACATATTATTGAATATAGAAATCGAAAGCAGAAATAATGTATTTCCCCACTCCTTCCTACAGTCCTCAGCTCCCAATCCCCACAGTGACATTAAAACACCACTATGCTTATCACATCATTATAATAGCATGGGAGGAAAACTGTGTTCTAGAAGTGGAGGATGAATGAAATAAAAAAGGAAATAATATAAACTAGCAAGACACTTTTGTATGTTGGGTTTTCTTATACAAAGTAGTAAGAAAAACATTTGATTAGAAAATGCTGAAGCCCTCTGACTAATAAATACCCAAATATTCTCAAACCGTTCCATACACCAAGTTCTTAAAGCTTAAGTGAGTTCCAGCAGAGCTTAGGGAGCGGAAAAACACTGGGTCAAGCTTTTCCTTAATGAAAGAACATTACATATTTGATCCCATGATGACTGAGGCTACAGCTTTGTGTGTAAAGAGTTTCTATCCATCATACAGGCAGGATAAAACTTGTCCAAATTCCATGAGCATGTTTTATTACAGAAATAGAATGTAGCAGCATATTTCTGAATGAGATTTTACAGCTAGGAAAACAATTATTTGAGTTAACTTATATGCATGCTTTATACCAAGGAGATGCATCAATCAGTGCTATATTACATTCCCACAATACTGGCACTAACATGCTTCCTTCTGAAAAGACATGACAATCTATGCGGTCTGATGTTCTGCAAAACTAATGGCATTTGTCTTCAAAGAAGGAGCACCAGGTAAATACATTTGCACTGCATTGCCCCGCAAAATGAAATACTTCTCATGCTTGAGTGCATACTAATGCTGCATTGGCTGAAAAATAAACGGGCATTTTCATGCCTGAAAAGCCTGAGGTCTTATGGAAGTGCTAAATGGAATGCAAGTCTAGAAGATAATGTAGTTTTGTAATTAAAGAAATCTAAAGAAAAGGTTGTACAACTACGTCTTTACTCAGTCTATCAAACCCATACAATCAAAGCTGCTCAAGTCTTTGTCACAAAATAGCTGTAGAAGACCAACAAACACAGCATAAATGGTATTTGATTGTTTGCATCTGAATTGTACAACATCTAGATGAACATGTCCCTGATCATAAAAATAAGGAAGCAGGAAATCAAAATAACTTTGTTCTCCAGCTTCTCAAAAAGGTGCAATCAAAATCAGTATATTGGAATTTGAGTGCTCTAAACTCTGCTGTGGTCACATTCTCTTACCAAGCACTGTGGAATCAGTACAAATTAATGTGGTCATGGTTTCTTGCATCTTTCTTAAGTGACCTCATAAAAATCAGTACTTGGCTTGTCATTTCCATAAGTTGATAGGAAAAAAGACCCCTGAAAACTCTAGCACAGAAATTTTGCATATATTGCTTTAGGTTAAATTAAAAAAACTATCTGGCAAGTCAAAAAAGAGAAAGCCTGGCATTAAGCATTAGAAATAACAAACATGAATCAAGACGAATAGAAACTAAATACTAGAATTTGAGACTAACAGATTAGTAAACAGACCTAGATGTTAATTCCAAGAAGTTCGCGTTCTTTGTTTTGTTTATAAGAAGCCCTGATTATCACATAGTCTGAGTTTAGGTCACATGTGCAGGTGTTAACTTGTGTAAGACAGAAAATAATTGAAGTGCAATTCTTCATTAGTCTCAGAATAAGCACTGAGAAAATAATTACAGCAGCAAGTTCAACTATGCTTGCAAAGTGCAAGTTTTCTGTAATTTGACCAAATATTTGACCCACTTCTGTGGAAGCAGAAGTTTCAAAACACAGTTGACTTGAAGCCAGCAAAATTATTAGCACACCAGCAAAAACCTACTCCGACTTTTATATACGGCCATAGACAGAAACTACCTTAAAATTTCAGTTCTGCATTTGGACTGAACAAAGACTAATCCAGTCAAAAAGACTGCACGTTCCATTTGCTGTACACACACTACCCTGGAGAACAATCATTACATAAGGAAAAGGTAGCTTTGACAGCAGTCAAGTCACAGCAGCAGAAAGGTCATCAGGCTTAGAAATTGTAAGTCTGTTTCTCTACTTTGAGGTCAACCCAAATTCAACATGCATTTCCTAATGTTGCCCCCCTAAACATACGTACATCTGTAGATGTATATTTGGTTTTTTAGGCCGCTTTAACAATAATTTATCATCTTTGAAGGAATTTTTCCACTAAGGTAAAAACAAAGGACAAAGGCAAATTGTTATTTTACCAATATTCAGGATGTATGTGCAATTTATTGTCAATCTTATGAA
Organism: Grallaria varia; assembly: GCA_013396735.1. Lineage (NCBI taxonomy): Eukaryota > Metazoa > Chordata > Aves > Passeriformes > Formicariidae > Grallaria > Grallaria varia. The sequence goes on along the minus strand of VWZG01026172.1, from coordinate 587,587 downwards.
GGCTATAAAATGCTGAATTTCTGCTCAGTATTTATTTTTAAAATAATCCTACATGCAAGTTAGTATGGGACTGTTAAAACTCCGAGATTTGCTTAAAATCTAATTCTTAGCAGATATTAAATAAACGTGGACTAATAACTAGTCCTCATATTTCCAAATGAAAATCAAAGCAAAAAGAAAACCAACTCCAAATTTCATGAGCTGTGGCGCCCTCTGCTGGACGTCCGAACACAAGGGAAACGGCGTTAACACACATCAAGGTGAGAGGAGGGAATTCAAAATTTGCCTTTTATACAAAAAAGATTACGTGCAATCACACGTGCATAACACTATGTTATGTCAACTTTAACAATGATCTATGAGCTTCAAAGGAGTTTTCCCCTTAAACCTCCAGAAAATTATGTCAAGTGAAGTCTGCTATGCATTACATTGTAATTTCAGCATTTCTGAGAATGATACTTTGGTAGACAGTAAAGAAAATACTTACCCTGTTAAAGCTGTGCTCATGAGAATCTTCCAGCTGTCCATTGCTAGTCACAGGAATTTCTGCTGCTGAATTTTTGGGAGACTCTTGAGCCATTGCACTTTCCTATCGTATATGAAGAAACAGGTTAGCATTTGTCTTAAATTTCCAATGAGTAATCCATATGAAAATATTTGATGTATGGGTTTCATAACAGTTGATTTTTATTTCAAAATCCTGTTGGAAATATTCCGATATATTTGGTCTGTGTACTTCAATTTAGTCACATCCCCAAATCACAGTTATATGCTAGCACAGCTCAGTCAGAAGTAATTTAAAGCTTACACTTCTAAGACAAAAGCAACACAAAAATTTAACCCTCTGATATTGGGGGAGTAAGACACAAATGAGACACGTGGGGCCAGACAAATGTTTTCCATGCACACTTGAGTCTCAGAGTTGTTTCTGTATCTCAAACTATAAAAAAGGTGAGCTCAGCTAAAAAAAAATACTAGCTATTCATAAGCAATAAATCCTAGAGAAGTGCAATGAGTTCATGTGTTACAAGAAAAGCTGTGATTCCAAACCTTAAAATAGTTTAAGTTGCTTTTTATTTTACTGTAAAATAGTGCCACCTTCTGACTAAACTGTTGGTATGCAACTCTCCTGCAGTCAACAGCAGCAAACTTGAAGTGAAATAAAGAAGCACCAAAAGAACTCAAATATCAATGGAATTCAAGAATCAAAGTTAGTTTCAAATGCAGCTGCATCATGAACAGTAGCAGCTTCTGTGAAACCAGTGCTTTAAAGACTGACCTATGGTATAACCTAGAAGAGACATGACCAGAAGAACTATGCATCATTTACAGCACCTGAAGAGAGAATGGCACCCAGCACTCTTCAAAATTAAGAGAAACTGAAAATTTTATCTCTCTCAAAAAGCTACTCCTAACTCTGCAAGGCAGTTTCATTAGTCATCTAAAGCGTAAACAGTAGAAAAATCAACACACGACCAAGGCAGTGCTTGTTCAATTACTTAAAGTTGTCTGAAGTCTTCAAACCAGCCCATGCACTTCTGCAAGACTAGGTATACCATCAACAGGTACTTGAGAATAGGTACCTTTCTTCCCTTAAAGCTCCTAAATCATCAAACCGAACCAGTTCTTTTCAGTCTAAGGGTCAGGAAAAGGTCCAACCTGAGGTAACGCTGAAGTACCAGCAGCTTCTCCAGCCACAGATGAAGCTGTTACAGGATATCAATGCAACACAAAGATTTTACTGGTACCTACTGAGGATCACCTGCATCATTCTAATTTGGCAAAGTCTTCTGGCATATCCTATTGCTAATATTTCCTCCACTTTCACATATCACCACTTCATTGACATTAGTGAGCTTGATTTCCTTAAAAAGTTTTGAGGCCTCTCAAGCTTTTTTCTAACTACTCATTGTCTGTGGGCTCCAATAAATGTACTTGTGCCAACTCCAGATCACTTTCAAAGCTATGCTACCTTAACTTCTTCCAAAAAATGTAAATTACTGAGATGTCGCCTCAGTTGGTCTTTTGAAGCAGAGGTCACAACTCAAACTTCACTTTGTATGTACAAGAAAACCTGAACATGTAATAAGCTTCTTCAATTGGCAGCATAAAAACATCCACCAAGTTCTGAGAGAACTTTATCCAGATAGAGAAGAGAAAGGCCAAGGCCAAGCCACTCTAAGAACCCTGCATATGAACTACAAGCTGTGGATGTACACCCATAAAATACTACCCAAGATGATATACTTTCCCCCTTCAAGGGCAGATACTCTCTACAACTAACTTAGCAGAACTGAATCAAATGCTACTTTTTCAAAAACAGCACTTTATGAAATCCTTCCCTAGAGTAACAAGCTAAACATTTAGGCACAGTTTTTTTTGTTTTTTTTTTTTTTAAATCTAAATACACAGAGAACAGTTTTCAAATCATTTAAGAAAAAGTGTGCTATAAATTCAAGGAAATGGTGACTTCATAACACACTAACTTGGCCCATCAAACCCCCTCATTTAGAATCCAAGAAAGTACCTTCTTTCAACACTGGCAAGGAATACTTCACATACTCACATTCATATAGCATACCAAATGTTCCTTCCACACAGTCCAGTCTTCACCCACAATTAGATGACAGAACTTTTTTTTTAGGTCATTCTTCATGCAACTGAACAAACTCAGATTTCATAGCCTTGAAGTAAATGAAGATACTGAAGCACACCGAGAGGTCTATGCTTATTTTATGAGTACTTTCAAAACAGCAATTTGTTTCATTTCATAGAATATAGAATATGTCAAATTGGGAGCAACTTGTCAGGATCAAGTCTAACTCCCTGCTTCTCACAGGGAGTTGTTATACACCACCATTAGATCAAATGTTCTAGTTATCTACCATATTAGATTTTGATTTAGGAAATCTGTCCAATAGCTCAAGCTTCTTAAGCTTGCTCTGAATCTCACAGCTGCTTAAGCTGTAAGACTGCTAAGAACTACACATCTACTTGCCGTGGTCAGGTGAGGTATTGCTCAAAATGCTTGGCCTATGACAGCTATCAGCACAATATGGAAACATTAGCATAGGCTAACACAGGTATTTTTTTGTTCTTCTTTCTACAAATTACAAGAGAACATAGTGCAAAGGGGAAGTCCTGTACTGTCAGGGGATACACTTTGTTTGGCAGGGATCACAAATAAAAACGCATCTCTAACTAAAGGCAAAAATGCTTTTCATCAAGAATCTCAATCATTTTGCAAATATTGACACTGACATTTTTATACATTTATTCAGAGATATACACACTCAGGCATATGCATATGACTTTAGCAAATACATGTATTAGAAAACAAAAATTCATCAGCTTCTCTGGACAACTTTTGAAATGTACTACAAACCTAGAAGCAATTCATGTATTTTTTAGGCATTCCTACTTGAGTCAAACATGTATCTACGTCAGAGAAAGCAAAAATTACTCACTGACCTCAGTTCCATGCTATGTTTGAACTGTAACATAATATAATAGGACATTTCACCACTCTACTTTTCCAGTCCCTACTGTAAGCCAGTGTCCCACCTCCTGGTCACTCACCTGACTACAGTCTCCACACACAACTCACTAGCCTGCCAATAGACCTTTTCACCAGGTCAATTTTCCAGTTTCAGTGAGTTAAATCAGTTTGCAATGAGATGGAGCAAGGACCAAAGACATGAAATGAGCAGCTGAAAAGGGGAAATGGGACAAGCTGCTAATTTGACTCAAACACAACAAGAAACCATGGTCTGCATTTCAGTCAACAGTTTAAGCTAACAATGCTGTCAAGAAAAAGCCCTTGCCCTTTGCCCCCAGCTCTTCCCCCTATCAGTTTTCCCCATTCCTGTACAAATGTGTTGCTCTGGCTCAGGGAAGAAGGTTCTGGAAACACTACAGGTTAGAAGAAGGTGATCTATGCTCAAAAAGAGTATGGATAATTTTTCCACTCACAGCAGTTCTCCAAAACAGTTCATCATACAGCTCCTACACTTGTGCCTACAAAACAGGGTGGGTAACAATGCAATAAGAAAATACTGAGAATGAAGGACTGCTCTTGGCCACAGCATCAGCCTACTTTAGCAGTGCATTACCTCAAAATACTCAACTGTAGGCTACTGCCAAACCCAGCAGCTCTTGAAGCCTGCATGTGTGTTCCTGTAACCTCACACAATCATGATAAGCTTATTGATCTGAGAGAAAACTAAAGTACCAAACCACAACAGTACATCTGTTGAAACAGTGAGTATGACTGCTGAATTAAGTGCCCCTTTGGCAAGCGTAGACCACAGCTGACTTAAGCCGAATCCTCAGAAGAAAATTTATCATATGCAGAGATAGCCTAAAGTAAATCTTAATAAGTTCCTAAATTTGTATTGATGTATTAAGCATGAATGGCACAAGCACTACAGAAAAACATGATGTTTCAGATGGACTTTTTATTTAGAAAACCCAGTAATTTTCCAGTAACGATCAGTATTTTCTTCTCACATCTCTGTTAACAAATATCAGATTTGGATATATGCTAAATAGCTATGGAATCACTCTTCTGTTTTTACTAGAAGCCTAAAAACAAATCACTGGCACTGAAACTCTAATAGTGATAAAGTCAGCATTACTATTTTAATTTTTACTCTAGAACAGTCACTATTTTTCTGAAACAGCCTCCCAAACACATTGGATTAGCTAAATAATGGGGAATCTTAGGAAATTGTTCATAATTTTAAAATGTCACAGACTTCTCCATAAAGAAGGTACAAGTTGTATCTGCTCCCAAGAAAAAAAAAAAGATTCGTCACTCCAGCAGTAGATAGAATACCTTGTTGTTGTGAGATTAGACAAAGATTGTTCCTTTTAAATATCAATCCTTTTTCCTGAAGTACTTACACTTTTCAGACTCTACCATGTCTCAATCTGTTCAACTTACACAACAAATACTGCAGCACAGCAACAGACTACTGGCTGAAGCAATTCTTTGCTATGAATTAATCGAAGTGTTCTTAATTATGTCCCAAAACCAACCCCACCCATTCAAGATGCTGTGCGTGAACGCGTATCCCCATATATTCCCATACTAATACCACTGTCCTATCCATAGCACAACTTTTGTCTGTCTGAAACTGTTGTTAGGATTGGTTGATTTTACACTAATATAATTATCATCCAATCACCTCAGAACCAGACTGAACCTCTTCTGCAGCAGGATGAGATTCATCAAGTGTTGTGGATTCACTGCTGTGTTCTGACATACCTGAAAACCAAACAGGTTGGCATGCATTAATTGATCTGAAAGGAGCTGGACGTTGCACCTCATAGAAAATGAAGCAGGGTCTCAGAAAACACTTTTTTTACACGTTCTGCTACAGCAAAGTGAAACCTCCTCCCCTTGACAGTGACTGTATATTTAGCTCTCCAAAAACGTACCCAAGACAGGAACACATTCTACCATAAGCTTCCATTGCCAAAGCAACCTTTCCCCACAGACTACTAAGCTTGCAACATAAAACCCAAGAAGTCAAACAAGGTTTTTCTGCTGACATATACCCTCACCCACAGCAATACACTGACTACTACTATTTCACCATTTTGCTTACATGAGATTTATCCAAATATTGCACGTTTATATTGATGCTAAGCCACTGAAATCTACTAAGCTGTTCAGTCTGTTACGCCTACCAGAAACAGAATCCCTTTCATTTTAGTCTCCTGAAGATCTCCACTAGAGAGGCAAAGAAAGTTGATAACACTGAGCATATGCATGAGAAATCAACTCTGTGAGTATAGTAAGCATGGAAGATGAATTACATACCTAATATAGCTTAAATAAGAAAAGTATTTAAATTTAGTTTCAAATAGCTGGTAACTACAAGTGACACTGCAATTCACTCAGCTGTTTGAGAGGAGGAGACAACCAATCATTAAAAATTAAACAGTCTATCAGTATTGAGTATAATCACATATGACTTCAGTTCACTAAGTCTAGCACCATTTTATACATGTTCTGACACATACCAGATTAAGAAAATTACAAAGAGAACACTATATGTATTTATATTGTATTTCAAATGCCTAAGCTATAAAAAAATCCTCATCAAAGCAAATAATTAATAAGGTAAGCAGCTCACATGACAAGGGAAATAAGGACACAAAGGCTGAGAAACTGAATCTTCTAAATAATCTAGGTCATATTACCAAACATGTAAAATAAGACATTTTCCCCAGAAAAACAGTTCATTCAGCACTATCACTGAATGAAGTCAGATTTTTCTACGATCAAAACAAAATTCCTTTTGAAGTAATTAAGAAATAATATAACATCTTTAAATTTTTCAAATTCCTTTTGAATATCAAAGACCATACAGCAGAGGTACTGTTTTCCCACAGTCTTGTCCAAACTTCACTTGTGGTTGAAAACAACCTCCATGCTTAACAGCTTATTTCTCAGCAGCTAAAACAATTTCATTATGGACTAGAAGAGTAAGTGTGATTTCCTTACTCTGCTGGTTAAACAAGAAGCTGAATCCACCTTGTAATGCAGTCTTTGTTAAGACTATCTGTTCCTCAGTTTTATCACATTTGTGTTCCCAGAGTTAGGTTTGTATGACACAATAACACTGTTTAAAGCTATTAAATGCTATAAGCAGTAAAAATAATTTCGACAGACTTAAGAACTTTTAATAACCTAATCTAGAGGCATAAACCATCTCACAAACCCATACAGAAGACACTGCATGAAGACAAATAATTCATTTTTTAAAATCCAAATTAATTCACTATTAAACACACCCCTCACCATCAATTTTGTTGTACAGTATTCTTTTACTTCAAGTAGTGACAACACTTTTAACTCAGCTCCGCAGGATCACACCGACCAACTTTAAAACAAGAGAAAGGGAAAAAATGTAGATTAAAGGTGGCTTTAATCTAATCTCTCTAATTTAACTATGGAATTTCCTGATGACTACAGCAACAAAAAAAAAAAAAATGGGGGACATAAAGATCAAATGCTGGATGCAAGGAAGAAAACTTTATAAATCTTCACCAAGATTCAGAAGTTAAGACATTCATGTGAAATTGTGGCAATCATGGCATCTACATGCATTTATCGTTTCTGTTTAAGATTCCAATACAGGAATGCATACAGACTTTTGCATCTCTGTAGTTCTTGCAGGTACCAAAGGGCTGTTGTTTATAAGAGGTTGCTAATCCTTAGTACAGCATGAATTCTGCATTACTGAGATTGTTTTGGGTTTTTTTCTTCACTAAAGCAGGCACAACTTTGGAACGTTTTAGGTGACTGGTGTGCCCAGACATTTACTACCATCAGCTGCAATTACAAAAATACAGCAACGTTCTACTAGACAAAAAACATGCTTGATCCATATTCTGGCATGAATTTGTCTGAAACTCTGTCGATATCACTCCTGCCCTTCTGGATTCTTTTTTTCCCCCACTAGACCAATTCTGCAAGTCCACACAAATACTGCACCAGAGCAGAGGAGACAACACATTAAAATCAAGCCCCTCCATGGCGAAGCTACCTTAAAGGCATACTGGATTATTGCCTCAGTTATTTTAAGTTTTGCTCACTGTAAATAAAAACACACAATTTTTAACTCCTGGGGATTAGTACATCAGGTTTTCAACTGGCAAAGTAAAAGGCATAGCAAAGCAAAAACTTATAAGCAACATAATAAGCTTCCTCTAGGATGAAGACTTCAGAGATACTTAACCAATTATAATTAGTGGTTTTAAGAGCATGCTTATGGACTTTTCATAAAAAAGGCAAATCCATATTTCCTTATTCATGCAAATATGAATTAAGTGTCATCAACAATAAATTAGTTTTGAATAAAGAGCTTATTCTTCAGGTAGTTACATCACTTAAATAAATGACTTACGGCTTCAGAAATGAGAATCATGGGATTCTTGAGAATCAGATCTACTTCTCTAAGCAGGATGCACTGGCTCCTTTGCTTGTTTTTCTTTTAAATTAACTGCCAGTAAGGCAAAAGCAAGATAACTTCCGTACAAATGACGCTTATTACACACTTTTATTGTTGTCGTATTACTCCACAGCATATACAAGTTTTTGTAACAGCACAGAAAATTCAAGTGCTGGTGGAAAAATAATTATTTCACGCATATTTTCTTAATTCCCATTCTTAATTTCCATTTAACTGAGAATATTTTCACTAATTCTTGTCAAGATAAAGAATAATCACTTTTACTGAAAGACTGTAAAGAACAGCATTAAACACCTCCTGCTGCAATCACTCCATAGTTGCCTCTTAATGCTGTTGAATTCCCTGGCTGCTCCACTTGCAGACATAGGGTTTGAGAGTTACAAGACATGATGGAGACAAAGACTGGAGAACAGCGTTGCTACTAACTTCCACACTCCCCACACTGGGTCAGCCTGCCCTTAAACGCTTTAATGATATGCTTGTCTCCAGATCAGCTAAGCCATAGGCTCCCATCATGGTTTCAACTTCTACCAAAACAGAAAGCAGCAGCTGATCAAGATACTGCCTCAGCTTCCAATTTTTTCCAATCTGTTCTTCTGTGTTACTTATTCCTTACGTATTAACTGTGTGCGTGTGTGTGCATCAATGTACACATAAACATATACATGGCTCAGTTTTGGAGTTGCACTGATCAAGCAATGTCCTTCTCCAGCCCTGCAAAAGAACCCTTCTGTTACCTTTTCTAGAGTCAACACTTAGATCTAACAGAGCCACTGACTGCAAAGTAGTAACTCCTTGCTACCGGTCCCACCAAGCGTAAAAAGTGCATGCTGGAACTACATCCTGAACTGGACGTTCACGGCGATCCCACTCAGGACCTTTCACGCAAAATGAAAGGCTATGAGGGCGTTCCTGTTAAAAATGACGTATTAGAGATGTACCATAAGAAACACTGGAAGAATTGCGCCTAGTTTGTAAACACCACCACACGCAACACCTGCTTGTCACACGCCACCCGAGCGTTTCCCTGCTTTAAGAGCAGTAAGCACAGGACAAATTGGCACACTTAAAACACTAATTGCCAGCGTGCGGAACGGGTCCCGGGGGCACGGATTTCACCGAGCTTCCTCTCCTCTCCCGTGAAGCGCGCCTTCTGCCGAGCCCAGGCTCCGTCCCCTCTCTCGGGGCGCCGAGAGCGGGGGCGGTGGAGGCGGGCAGCCCCCGGCCCGCACCGCCCGGGCGGGGTGACACGTCGGACGGGACGGGAGGGAGCGGAGCGGGAGGCCCGGCCCTCCCCGCCGCTCTAACGCGGGGCCCGGCGCCTGCCCCGGCCCAGCCCTGCCCTCACCTGCCGGCGGCGCCGCTGCGGCCCCGGGAGCGTCGTGCTGCGGGATGGAGGGAGAGAGGGGGGGGAACGGAGGACGCCGGGCGGGGCAGCCCCTCGCCAGCTTTATTTTCTTCCTTCTCCGGTGGCAGCAGGAGGCGGAAGCGCCGCGCCGGAAGGGGGCGGTGGCAGCGGCAGCCGCTCTTGGCCGCCGTGGCAACGCGGGCCCGCCGCCGGGAGGGGCCAGCGCCGCGGCATCCCTGCGCCGCCGGGGAGCTCCGGCAGCCAGCCGCTGGCCATGTCCCTGAGCTGTCCTCGGGGCCATGGCGGAGGCGCTGCCCGAGCACAGCGTGAGGAGGAAAAAGAGCATATCCATCGAGGAGAAAGTTGACATCATAAGTGCTGTGGAGAGCGGCGAGAAAAAGGCGGACATCGCAGCCAAGTATGGCATCAAGAAGAACTCGCTGTCTTCGATTATGAAGAATAAAGAAAAGGTTTTGGAAGCGTTTGAGACGTTCGATCCCCGTCGGAAGCGGCTGAGGGGTGCGCTGTACGCGGACGTGGAGGAGGCCCTGGTGCGGTGGTGCCGCGGAGCGCGGGCCGGGCCGGGGTCCCTCAGCGGCCCCGCGCTGCGCCTCAAGGCCAATGACCTGGCCCAGAGGCTCGGGCACGGCGATTTCAGGTGCAGCAATGGCTGGCTAGATCGTTTCAAGGCGAGGTATGGCTTGGTTTTCAGAGCCCAGCCCGTAGAAGCAGCTGCTGCTGCTGCAGTGGATGATGCGCCAACTCGTTGGTACCAAAATGTGCTTCCTTGTTATTTAAATGATTACCAGCCAAAAAATGTGTTTCATGTGCAGGAGACTGGATTGTTGTATCAGATGTTACCACATAACACGTTTGCATTTAAAGGAGAAACTTGTTCTGTAGGTAAACTGAGCAAAGAGAGAATAACTGTGGTGGTGGGTACAAATATGGATGGCTCCGAGAAACTTCCCCTCCTAGTTATAGGAAAAAGCAAAAGTCCACACTCTTTCAAAGATGTGAAGTCGCTGCCTGTGGATTATGAAGCAAATGACAAGGCATGGATGACTTCAGAAGTGTTTGAGCAGTGGATCCATAAACTGGATGGCAGATTTCAAGCACAGCAGCGCCGGGTGGTTATTCTTGTGGATCCTCTCCCAACTCACACAGAAGTAAAGAACCTGAAGTCTGTCAAATTAGTGTTCTTTCCTCCAGACTCCTCTCCATGTATAGCTATGAAACAAGGGGTTATCACAAGTCTGAAGGTTAAATACAGGTACTCTCTTATCAAGAGATTTGTTGATTGTGTAGAAGGTAATAAGGATTTTATGCTGACCCTTCTTGATGCAATTGAGATGTTGCACCTGTGCTGGAGGGAAGTTACACCAGAGACTATTGTAAAAAGTTCTAATGGAGCAGGATTCAAATTAGAGACCGAGACAAATAGTAAAGATAAAGAGGTTGAAAGTGATTTTGATTTGATTGCACATGCACAAGCAGCTGGAGTGGAGTTTCCAGAAGGCTTATCTTTCGAGGAATATGCAGCTCTAGATGATGACTTGGTAACTTATGAAGTGCCCACAAATAATGGAATGATGTGTGCCAGAGAAAGTGTGTCAGATAAAGCTGCGATATTTTTCAGTGATGAAGATGAGGATGAAGGTGATCGATTTCAGGGAGCTGAACAGCCTTTACCATCAAAAAATGAAGCGTTGAGTGCTTTAGATACCCTTCGGAAGTTTCTCAGAAGTCAAGACACGGATGATTCTCTTCACGATTCCCTAGCTGACTTGGAGAATTTTATTGAACATATAGCATGTAAATAAATATTTTGGCAAAGTGGGAAAGCATGTAATTAGAAAAAAAAGAGAAATTATATAAGTAAACAAAGATAGGTCATTTAATAACCAGCACTGATTAAATGTTCTCTGGTGTGTTTTTCTCAGGTGCCTTGATGTACATAACCAAAGAAATTTGAAATTATGAAAAAGGGATGTGAACTGAAATTTTCCACATAATCAAGAGCAAATGACACAAATTTGAGTTGGAGCTGATCCCTGAAAATGATAACTGTAGTAAGTACAGTGGAGGCAAAAGAAATTCTTTGAGCAGTTTGGTGCACTCAGGATAAACTGATGACCACTTGAAATTCTTTCTTCAGGAAGAGATTAGCACTTCTACACATCAGTAGCTTCACTGGTGTCTTTGGTTTTTCTGATGGTAGAATAGTAACTATTTATCAGCTTGGTGCTTTTGATATAAAAACAAAAAAATGAATAATACAGAATGTACATGCTTACATTCTGAGAAGTAAGGGTTTTTTAAAATAAATGTTTTTTTTTTCCCTTGGTCAGGAATTCTGGCCATTGCTTATTCTTGCAGCAGGTGATGAACAGCAGAAAGTTACCACATCTTTGGATATGGTGTTTTGTTTTCTTAAAACTGCTCATGTGTAGATACACACCAATAGCATAGTCATTTATCCAAGGGTCAAAAGACAAACCTTTACTTAGGCTTTGAAGAGGTCAAAAAGGAAGGTCATTCTCTCCCTTTCAGCCTCTTTGGTACGTTGATTTGATGCAGGTCTTTCTGTGCAATTCCATGTATTTCTACAGTATCCACACTAAAAACCTCCCTTAACTCGTTTTATTTGCAGTAGTTGGGAGGCTTTCCTATAGGTTTCAATGCACTTATATGGTTTGTCATTAACAAGAATGCTGTTCACATGAACGCAGTGTGAAGTTGACTAAATCATTATACATTTACATGTCTTTGAGTATGTTTCAAGCAGTGTAATCATACTAGAACCAAAAAACAGTCTATATGTACAGCTTTTTTCAAAACCTGTTTTAAAGATTTTCCATATCTATCAGTTAAATATTTTTTTCAAACTTTAGAGATAATTTTTCTAATTAAGAGGAAGAATGAAATATTTTATTGAACCCCTTTAGGAAGCCTATGGAATAAAGAATGTATTATAGTGCCTATAATTAAACCATGAGAAAAAAATATCTTGCTATTTGAGACTTCAGTTTTCAATAAATAGTTTAGCTAAAGCTTTGTGTACCCTTTTTTCTGGTGTAGGACAGTTTATCCGTTTGTGAAAGCACTTCAGAAAATGTATCAAATTGTTGGAAGACAGTGAAAATACGAGGGTGGTTTGGTGAGAGAATGCCTATGGTTAGACTGTACAAATGTTTTACTAGAACCCCTACCAAAAAACCCCCACAAACTTCTGGCTTCTAGTCATGAAATATCTGAAGTGAATTCCATCCAAAGGATATTCTCATTAAATAAGAAATTTCTGTTGAAATCCCAATAAGTAAAGTCCGACATAGAGATTTATAGATTCTGTGAAAGAGGTAGCCCTCTGAATCAGCTCTTTTAACTATTTAATATTTTAAAATACAAATCCAAAGTCTTTTAAATTAGGAAGCTGTGTCACATTTTGCTTGCTTAAAAGCTTGTGAAAAGTACTTTCTATTTTGGCTAAGCTTATTTGAGTCCGGTAAATAATTTTCCTATTGTAATCTTTTGATTTAAAATATTTTTTTTTTTTGCAATAGTTCATCCTGCTAAAGGCAAGTTTAGGAAAAAGTTTCTATTATCTATATAGTAAATGTTTATATTCTTTACAGTATGCCTCCATGTGGCCCTCATTGTCCCAAGTTCCAGATAAAGAGACCCTCTGTTTCCTTCTGAGAGAGTTCAGAGTGTGAAAATGTTGGATCTGAATAAGAAAGACTTGCATACTTAAGCAGCAGATCTTGGTTAAACAAGGGTTGAACCTGCAGGAAGTGTAATCTTCACAAGAAGAGGCTTAGGAAATCAGGAGATGGAAAATAAGTTTTTTAGCTGGAAATGAAGGAAGTAAACTACTGAGTGCGGTCGTACTGCCTCATGTAAACCATGGAAAGGATTTACTGTTTGGCTTGGACTTGGAAGGTGAATTGTGGAACTCACTTTAAAAAGCATACAGCCCATTGAAATCCTGTATCTTTAGAGAATATACAACTTTTTCCTGGCCTCCTAGTTCATTCTGAGAAACAAGGCTAAAATGCACTCACTGAAACTGCTTTTGTAGGTCACACACTTTATATTCTAACACTATAGCTTTCAAAATTATTTAGGAGCCCAGATATTTCTCTTCACTTGGATTTTGATCACGTTTATAGTCAGAGAATGTGAAATCCATTCTGAAGCTTGTTACTGTTTCAGATGTTTGTCGTGAGGAAATGCAGACTCTCCGATCTGAAATGCTAACAGAAAAAAAAAAAGTGGTACACTATGTAAATGTTAATCAATTTAGCCCATGTACATAGATTGAGCTAGAGATTTCTTTACATTGTCTAGGTAAACCACCAGGACACTGGCTTTTTATGTTTCAAGTGGTTTCATTTGGAGGAAGAGGAAGAATATTGCTTTAGATTGCACCATATTTAGAAAGAAGAACCTTTTTTACAAAAGGCATGCTACTAAGGCTGTCATTTGATATAACACTTCACATATTAGTATGGACAACTATATGCTTTTTTCTTTCGCTTTTCTGCTTCGTGCTATGGTTAGATAGTGATTATTTTCTTCAGTGTCAAGTCAGTGAGATTACTTTTGGTACCTCAGAGTAAATTCTAGAAGTGTGAACTGAAAATAGGAAGTTGTAAAAATATAACAGCTCTTACGGGGAACTGAATGGTGCTGTCACCAGAGAAGTGTTTATATTTACACAAGCAAAGTCAGTATTTTTATCTAGATGTTTTAATATGCCTGTTTTGGAGGCTCCTTCCTTGAAAATCAGAACCAAACTCAGTCAATTAATAAGCAAAACAAATCTAACTGAAATTTTTGCAATGTGATGACTGACAGCATACTTCTATCAATACATTCAATAACAATAGAAAACATCTCTGCAAGAGATGAAAAGATAACAACTTTATGTCTGACAGTCTGTTTTTACACATTGGCTTTCTGTTGGTAAAGCAGTGTTGTATAGATGTGACTCCCTTTCCGTCATGTAACTGCACTCTGCTATGGCCACATATGCTTTTTAGGAACAGGAATTCAAGTGTAGCTCATTTCCCTTCCTGCTAGTACAGTTACTCCATTTGTGATATATTTTTTCTCTCTCAACCGTAGCTGTTTAACTTCGTTGGTCAGGCTAAAACCATATGACTTCTGGGTTAAGGCAGAGTAGGGAAAACAATTGTGTCTTGCCAGCTTATTCGAAGCTGTGTCACCTCTTCACCTTGAGCAGAATGGAAAAGTTTAAATTACAAATTACTCTGATCAGTACAGTGAACAAATAACACACTAAATTACCAGATCTGCTGAGTGAGAAGACACCATATTTACAACAGTTTTTACTGTCTTTTGCAGTATTTCTGTTGAAAGTCACAGCCCTCCTGGTCCCTGCTCAGTAGCAAAGCTGAAAGAGCTCTACTCTCTGGAGTTTTTCTTACACAACACTCGCTATTCAAGAATTACTTTGACATGTAAGAACTAATTGCTGGATTTCTCATCTGACATCATCCACTTCTCTTGAAAGATGTGCTGTGGGGCTGCCACTGTATTATGCATACTAGGAGACAACCTCCTGAAAGCACTGCTTTACTTCTAGCAGCACTGCTGCCTCATACTTCTAAACTGTATAAATGATGCAGTATGATGTTTTGCTATTCAAAATTCTATTTTCTCCCCCTTCCACCTTTTTTCATCTGTTGTCTTCTATCATTTTATATTTATTGATATCCTGGTAATTCTAGTGTTAATGTTAGGATTGTTGGCCCAACCTTCTGACAAATTGCTTTCCTCCTTACTCTCCCCATTTCTAATACTATCTTTTGCAGGTGGTATTTTTGAATCGTCTCGTGTATCAGCCAGTATCACCCTCTTGGTACACATCCTCGTGATCTCAGGCCCTAATTTCACCATGCTGTGTTTAGTGGCCTTCCCAAATCCTTGCTTCATTTAGCTGAGTATGTGATGACCATTGAGTATGGTATGACCATATTTCTTTCTGTCTTTTCCTTTTGTAGAGGAGGCCAAGCAGTGCTTTTTCCAGCAGTCTCCTAGGATGTCTGAGAGAATTGGTAACAAAACACGTAATCTTTCTTCCTTTCAGTGGCCAAAATTTTTTCTTTCTGTCAGTGGCCACTTCTGACCTGTTCTTTTGAGATTCTCAATCTGACATTGAGTATCTTTGTTTAAACCTTTCCTTTTTCTCTTTCATATCTAACCCCTATCTGTCCATACAGCATTCTTGCCAGAGTTTACTTTTACATTTACATTTCTAAATATCATACCCTTACTCTTAGCTCTTTGGATCTTTCTTCTTTCCTCTTTTACTGGCCCTGTTTAATACTTAAACTACATTTCAAAATCCCTTCTCCTCCTTTCCATGATTTGGTGTGCAGTTCTCTTCTCCAAAAAGAAATACTTAACCCTTTCTGGAGACAACCAGTTTTTAACTTCTATTTTATTTGACATTTCTTCATGTTACCCTTACATAAAAGATTATGTCATTATTAAAAGTATGTTATTTTCCCTAAATTTACCTCTTTGCATTTTATTTTTGCTCCTATTCTTTATTCTTAGTCATTCCAAGTCTTTACTCTTTTTGAGCATTTCTTTTATACTCCTGATCACCAGCATGAATTTTATTCATTTTTTGAAGCTTGCAAAAAAAACAAATCCACAAACAAAACCTCCCCAAAGACTGAGTTTGGGGCTGTTTGTTTACATAGCTACGTGTGCTACAATGTTGCATAAAGTAAGTCAGATTGAAAGCCAGCTCAGATATTAGCTAATTTCTATCAATGTTTTTTTATTTGATCTTCCATTTTCTGTTGTTTATTTTCATGCTTTTCTATTTTAATAGTTGTTTGTGAGACTTCAGATACTTGTGCCCTCTTTGGCTTTGTAGCCACCGCCTATGGCCTGAGATTGTGGAGAAAGGCAGGTAGATAATAAAAAAAGAGGACGACTTAAAAAGCAAGGTCCTGGTCTATTGAAATTCCCCTGCAGGAACTCAAGGAGAGCTTGTAAACCAGGTTGAACAGAATTTTTTATTCCAAATCAATATCCAGAGTGCTCTGTAAATCCATACCCATACACAAATTGAGCTCAGAAATTGTTATGAGAGGAAACACCACAGGTTCTCTGAATTTCTAATGGCAAGAAATGGCCACCCGCAATTCAGCTCCACTTCAAAATTAATTGACATGAGTTTGTTTTGGTTTTTTTCCCGGAGAAATGAGACATGATCTGTGTAAACTGTCTGTCACTGCACTGCCCAGGGCTCATAGCTGTTCAGTAAGCAAATAGACATTCGCCTAGAGACAAGGCAAGGCTGAAACAGTGTTTCTGTTTAAGAGTGTCTGTAGAGTCTAGAAGTTGCAGTAAGAGTCGGATGAGCTTAAAAATTGGCATGGCTTTTCAGAAATTAACCAAGAGACACTTTGTAGTACAGTCTTGGGCATCTGAATTAGAGACACTTATTACTTGTGATTTCCAGCAACTGTTGAACTACTTTTGAAAAGCCTGCTCAATGGATATGAATTTTACTGCTCTGAGAAAAAATGGATATGAGGATTACATGTATAGTCAACACATGGCACAGACAAACATAACAATTCAAATTCTAATCGAGACAAACCCTTAATTCCCTGTGAAAGCTGAGGGTGACCAGGCTTAATGGTGAGTGCCTGCAGAGAAGCAGGAGCAGATGTGACATATACTGTAGACATGCAACAGCAAGATAGAAAGAAATACAAGTACAGGCAGACAGAGCTACAGGCTCTTGGCTCTGCGTGTTGAATGATTAAAAAGAACCATCCAATGCCCGACCAGAAACACAAGTCCCATTACTAACCCAATTTTTTCAAAAAGCAACAAAAATTCTCTTATGAACCAAAAGAGATTTAAGAGTTGATAATTTCCTGCCAGATTTGCAATCTTGTGCTTCATACATTTGTAGCATGTAGCAGCTGGCAGTGGAAACCCAAACTACAAAAGGTAAAGCTGAAGTAAAAATATAATGAAATGAGAGGGTTTTTTTGTCCCATTCTCACCTGGCCTTTATTCATCCCATGTAGTTAGATGCCCTAAATCATACAACAGCTTAAAAGATTTGTCAAAATCTAACTTGTTGCCAGCAACTTGCCCACTGCAGCTAATAGGAGAGCATTTGGCACACTTAATGCTTGGATGGTTAGTAATCATCTTGCAAATTCACCTTAAATATTCATGGTTAAATAGCTTTAAAAATAACTCTATCATCCCCTAACAATATCCACACAATTATCTATACCCGGCCATAATGCACATGTGCAACTCCAAACCTGTATTCCTTGTGAAACGCCTGCATTCCCAGTGATGATCTGGTGAGGACTAATATTGGGATGGCATCGTGGGGAACGAGATTATATGAAATTTACATTAATGTAAGCTTCCTAAGGGATTATTTAGAATAGGGATTAGGGAGCTTTATGAATTTAAAACTTCCTTTGGATTTCTTCATCCTCTCACCTCATCTCACAGTGGGGGGAACCCAGCAGCTTGCGCTGGTGCAGCCTCACAAAGGCAATAATTTTGAACAGTGTTCTTTGTGGGGAGCTCTGCTAGTGTTTGCCAGCATATTGATCTGCAAGAATTAGGAAGAAATTTTGCAATGTGTGGAAAAAAGCCCTTACGCTCCAGCCAGCAGGAGGTTTAACTGCTGCTCTGCCTCCCAAGTGGGCTGAGTCAGTGTCTTACTGGGATGCTGACTCCTCAGGCAAGGCACATATTTGTGAGATTACATCTTCCAAAAGCTGTAGTGCAGGTAACTGGTTTGCTTTTAATCATTTGTCCTGCACTCTTCTTCCTGTCTGCCACTCCAGCTCCTCAGAGATTAAAATTTCCCTGTCAGCCTCCTGCCTGATCTGATCAGTCTCCAGTGCAGAAACCTGGGATAGTTCTGTGCCATCCACCTGCCTGATTTACAGGCTTTAAATATAGCCCTTATATTTGGCAGGCATAGTTTTTGCTTTTATTTTTCAATTTTCTTTTTCTTTTTTCTTTTGTTTCTTTTCTTTTTCCCCTTTTTTTTTTTTTTTCTTTTTTTTTTTTTTTTTTTTTTTTTTTTTGAGTAGCAGATACTTGCTTTCTCTAAAAGTGTTTCCAGCTCTAATGGGAAAAAGAGGAGTTGTGAACCTCAAATGAACTCCACATTTATTTCTATGTGGAGATAGAGTTGTAAGAATTTAAATCATGTGGAGATCTGACCTTATTGATAATCAGGGGGCTTGTAGACTCAGTCTAGGTGTAGATTGACCTTTGCAGACATGGCAGAAGACATAAAACTTCACAATTAAGTACACAGAACCCAAAAGGATTAAGAGAGGAATTATAAATTCAGTTCCAGGAAGCTTCTATTTCCTATAGGAACATATACACGATTCCTTCCATCAAGGGTTTCCTTAGTAATCATTAGTTAGCACTGACTCTTTTAGTCTTGATGCATGTGGCTGTAACTAGACAAACACCAGTTTTCACAGAATTTTAGTATCGCTTGACTCGTACTTAGAGTACACCAGAAAAACTCCCTTCTGACAGAAGATCAAGCTTCAGAGAGCAGGATAGGCAACGCAGCAGCCTATCAGACCGATGATCTTCTCACTTCAGACCACAATTGGTGCACCACACTTTGACCCAGGGTGTGACTGTGGCATGAACAGATATGTAGAAAAGGATCCATAGGAGTTAAGGGGTATCAGTCTGTGTACTGCTACTAGGTTATGTAATTGGGCTGCTAGCCTGTACTGAAGGATGTCACAGCTCTCTACAGCAAACCAAAAAATAGTGAAGGCATGCCATCTTGTACTGCTGTCGCAGATACTGGTCAAAATATGGATCCACCTGAAAATGAGCTACAGCACTTGTAATCCAGATCTTTGGGAAGGATTTCTTCCCATACCAGACTCAAACAGAAGGCAGAGGACATAGACAGCTGCTTGTATTTTGTCGAATTCAGTGTTTCTATAATTTATACAAATTTATGAGGTTTCACTACCTTTTGGTAAGGTCAGCACTTGCACAGTTTGATCAGATCTTAAGGTTTCACTAAGTGGCAGCTATATTGCAACTTAACTAGGAAGCCATTCTGTATATTCAGACAAGATGAAGTGAATAAAAACATAAACTTACTTTAGCCATGTAATAAACTGGCATAGTTTCTCATAGAGAATGAGAAAGGCACATCTCAGGGAGAAAGAAACAAAAATAACGTAGCACAAAAGACACAACATGGAATTTATGATTTCTTTTTTTTTCCAGATATCTTGCAACACTACAGCCAGATATACTGAACTGAAAGTTAGATTTAAAGATAGGGCGTTGAGAAGTGATGCTTTCTGTCACAAGTCCCCTTAGCATATCCTTCCCTGAGTTGTGACTGATGGCATTTTGGATGAGTATCACAGAAATATATTATCATCTGCATGAAGACCTGGTCAGTGTTTAAATACACCACATGTTGGTATGGGGTACTGTTTTCAGAAAAATAAGAGTTGTAGGTAAGACACTATTCACACTGGCATCTGAAAATGAAGGTGCAGGTATGTGATTTTCCAGGTTTCAGCATGGTGTCTGAATGAGTTCAGATCCTGACAAAAGTGTACAGATTCCTGAAACAGCATCCTTGGAATTGTTGAAAACTTGTTAAGTTAGCAATCTGTGTGTTTAATACAATATCACCGGCAAAGGGACATATCACATATTAGCATCTCTGATGTTCCCAGTATATAACAATATAGTGCCATATAGAAAATGCTTTACTAGCATATTTTTTAAAAAAGATGTGTTTCAAAAATATACTTAGGTCCATTTTCAAATAATCACCATTGCTTCATTCATTGCTTCAGTCCTAGGTTTCACTGGCATAGAGGAGCAGGAAAAGCGCCTTCAGGAGCAACAACACATTTCTGTACTGGGGCCTGAAGTTAAAAAGGCACATGCTTGAAATGCAGGCTGAAAGCTGTCCAAACAGCCTTTATTTAGCCTCCTGCTTGCATACACATTACAAATACAGACTCTCTACAGACTATTACACTTTTTTCCTTTAATATCTGTCTGGTTTTTAGGTGGATGCTGTCTCTTTGATTCTACAGGGACTATTTATATGCTTAAATATATTCTCAATTTTTGCAGAGCTGGACTAAGCCTGGAGGCTGATTTTAAACATTGGTTCATAACACTAGACTAGAACTGCCCACTTGGGTTAGGTCCTTTAAAGATATTTAAAAGACAAACTAAGAAAATACACTTTTTCAAAGTATCTAGGAGCAAAATTTGCCCCAGATCAGATACCCATAATCTTAAAAGTAGTTAGTGCTTATTTGCATCTTTAGGTATCTGAGTAGCTCTAAAACACTTGTCTTTAATGTTTCTTTAGTGTCTGGACTCTGTATTAACTATTTGTGAAGTTCAGTAATTACAGTGAAAATATGCAAAAGACGAGAACATTTTAATTCAAGAATAGAGAAAGGGATCTAGATGGGAGGATCAAATGAGAGCTGCCACAGCCTAAAAAAGTATCAAGCAACATTTAAGCAGAATTATTTAAGGACATCAAAGATTATCTTCAGATGCTTTAGGTGTGGCTGGAAAAATCTTAGGACTCACATTACAGTTTGGATGTGCTGGTGTGCTTTTTATGGCCTAGTATTACTGAAGGAATGTGCTTTTCAGATTTTGTTATCTTCTTATGAATTGTTCACAGCTGAGAAAATATTTTCAGATATTAAAAAATCTAGTTTACTTTCCCTCAAGTACCTTGTTTCTCTACTCTTCGTTTTACTAAATTTACTAATGATTACACCTGACATAAATTTATGTTTGGTTTTCAATCCTTTACTTCATCAATCTCTCATTTTGTTATCTTTGTAAGAGAAATGTTTCAATTTCCATAGAGCACTTTGGGGATTTTCAAGCCAGATCTTAAGCTAACATTGACTTGAAAGTGACAACTAATGAGTAGGCACCTCCCTGTAAGACACACACCGCCGACATTTCATGTGAAGATAATTCACTGACCCAGGGCTTTTTTCCCATTTCAGTTGCTGACTGTGCATCTATCAGGTGAGCTGGCACATGAAAGCTTGTGGCCAGACACAGCTCTGACACTTGTGCTGGACACCCAGGCGATGTTTCTTCTCTTGCTCCCAGGAGGAGCCCCAGAGAATTTCCATTGTCTGAAGTGTTTTTCCAAATCGCACAGATACCCCTTTCAGCATTACAATTTCACTGTCTGCCCTGTATCTGACTGTGCTGTGAGGTCTGCTCACCTCCTGTGCCTGCATAGCCATTTCTGTACAAAACAGCTTTTTTCTTGGTACTGGAGACTCCCATCAGCTGCTGTTCTCAACAGGCATTTGTACACACTCGTGGCCACTGCGAGGCATCTCAAGCGATTCATTCTTCCTAGCTAATTACACAGCTCTACTTTTGAGGCTCAATTCTGGTCAGACATCTTCCCCAACTGTCAACAGAGCTGCAGTGCCTTGATGACCCACTTGTTTCTTTAGTTAGTTTACCTTGGACTGTTTTTATCAAATGCACACTTAAAACAAGTTTGGGATAACATTGCAACCCTGTGGAAAATTTGTATCATTTCAGTCTCTAATTCCAGCTTAAATGCTAAGTATTGTAATACAACATGTACATAATTGTTTTCAAATAACGATCCAATAGCTAATAATTCCCTGTGCTGTTCCTCAAAGAAGTGAAAGCCTGATTTATTCATAAATAAAAGGTCAGGAAAGTGACCCAAACCTTTTTAAAAACTAATGCTTTTTATTTTGGTTTCTTTCCATCACTAGCCTTGAAATATCCAAATACAAAAGATTAATAAATTGTAAATTTCTGTTGCAATAGTGACATTGTTAAAATTAATAAAAGTGCCTGAAAACTCTGTTCTCAGAACTGCATTGCTCAGACCTTGGCTGCTTTTCTGAGATACTCATGACTTCATGTCTCATGAGGGTACTCTGCATAGATTTGAAAATAAGTGGGGCACAGCCTCCTGGCCCAAACACCTAGGTTTTCATGTTAAAACAGACAATTTTAGGGGCAGAAAAGGGCACAACCACTGTTGGAGCTCAGAAGCACTCTGAGTTGGAAGAGAGCCTTTATTATTTAGGCACTGAAGGGAAGATGAAGCTGGTAGCACTGAGATAAGTGCAGGCTTTCCCAAAAATGAAAACCTGAAGTAGTATTTTGAGGTGTTAATCCCACCTCTATCCAGTATACATTGAGCCAAAGGTAGACCTCATGGAATCCACCTATATTGCAAAGTCTGGGGTCTTAGAAGCTTGTGGGTGAAGGATTTTATGGGCAAAGCCCACACTAGGCTAGAGAGAGGTACTGCAGGGGACCACCTATGTCAACTGTTAATGCTGTTTCTCTGGTGGTCAAATGACAAGATTTGCTGACCTGACATTGTCCTTTCGGAAATGCCATTTCAGCTGTGGACTTTTCCTGAAGGAAAGCTGAGGTCCCTGGAGGAGGCATATTTCAAAACACACTCAGTACTGCAGTAGAATGGAAGCATCACTTATTTTAGGATTTTACACAAGTCACAAATAACTTAGGAAGCTTTTGGCATGTGCAAAATTTATAATCCATGTACCACTGTCCAAAAAATGAATAGAAATGAAGTGTCCAACTGCATTTCAATGTCCGTCTGTCAGCAGCCTTTCCGCATTCTGTGGCCTTTTTAATTTCAGAGGAAATTTTTAATATTAGAAATCTCTCTTTGAATCCATTTTTCATTTTGTTAAAAAAACCTTAGATACAAATATCTGGGTATAGTTTTGTATTTTATTTCTGTTCCTATTGAGGTATCCAAAACACTATAGCCATGCTTTAATAGCCTGTATTGTGTACAAGAAAGAAAAAGAGAATTAAAGATAATTACAAGTCCAGTTAAGCAAAGAGGTTCTTAAAGCTGGAAGATGCTGGGGTTTATGCTTTTATTGTCACTCTCATTTTAGTTATTTTTATGATACCCAGTTAGGGACAATATCTCATTTTTCTAAGCATTGTTCTAATTTATACTAGTGGCTTTGGTTTCAGAAAGGTATAAGCCTTTTTCTTAAGCACCTCTGTGGCTGAAGTGAAATGTAACTTGACTTTTCATATAATCTAGAATTGAGAGAGTTTTCTGGAAAGAGAGCTGCTTCTTCTGCAACTCAGCCATGCAATGCCTGCTCTGAAACTAGTGCAACCATGGGTGCTGTTCCAGATCCACATGAGATTTCTACACAAGGATGCTGTGGATTGTAGCCTTGACTCTGCATATCTTACTTAGCTCAGCCTCCCACAGAAGCACCATTGGAACCAGCACTCTGGCTGGCTGGAGATCTCTGTGGGCTTTGCACATACTCCTTTGCTTTGATGATTATTTGTTTATTTATTTATTTTTAAGTTGCAGGGAGTTGCAATACAGTGCTACTTCCCATTTTTTCACAGTGACTTGTGGGAAAATTTTATCTATCCTTTCTCAGCATAGGTCAGAGGCTGAAGTAAGTCATTAAAGGACTAGCAGAACTTGGCTGGCTCTAGTCCCTGCCTGCACTTCAGAGCAGGCAGATTAGCTGCCAATGTCTGCAGCAGACAAGCTGCACTAGCAAAGATTTGTAATATAAGCCCTATAACTAACCCCAAAGTTGCCACATGAGTTGCAAAAGTTTAGCTGTTGTTGTTTCCATAGGAAAAAGGAACAAGAAGAGTGTGAGTCAAATGGCTGCAGCATTACAAGACATTTCTGTTTTTCTGAAAATGTTCCACTGGTGACATCTTGTAATCTCACCGATGCAAATCTATCTCTGATTAGGGAAGAACATTAGCAAAGAGCCTAGCTAGGTGGTCAGAAATGCCCTTAATAATACAAAAATCAATGAAACAGTAACATCAGACATTCACAGAATGTTGCCAGCTGGGTAACGCACATTGAAAGCACCAAGGAAACTTGGTTGTTTCGCCTGTGAAAAGACATTAATTTTTGCTAAGGTGCATTATGGATCCTAGTAAATGTACTAAGGCTTATGAAATTATCAGATACAATCTACCCCTCTTACAAATTCATCCATGACTGAAGCCACTTGGGTTTCCAAACACAAAAGTTAGTTTTGCAGCAAGGTTGTCACTACAGCTTCTGGTTTCTGTGTTTCTACTATGAAGAGAGAGACATGAGGCTGAAGACGACAACCAAGGCAAAGGTTGCTAACCTTGCGTACCAGGAAGGCATAAGGGAGCCTGCTGGGAGTGCTTCAGTGGAGCATGATCCCAATTGTGCTGGGGATGGACCAAGGGAACTGCCCTTGCTTGACAGTCTGATTTGTCAGCATCCAAAACACCTCATTCCTCTTTCTCTACATTTTTTAAAATTTAAAATAGTCAGATGTGTGCCAAACTGCCTTTGTATCACTCTGAAATCTTAATTAAAATGTAAGGTGGCCAAGAGTCACATTTCCGGTACTTTTATTTGCCTTAGAAATCATAATTTTGTACACATCAGTGGGTGGATATCTTGCTCTCAAGGGGCCATGACAAGTTGTTAGCCAAACCTGTGTCAAAAATAGTTGATGGGAATCTGAGTGGGAAATGCTACAACCTACATAGAAAGAACGGAAGGGAAAAGAGGAAAGGTTATAGTCTTTTACATTAGAAATATGAGATAAAATGCAGCAAACACTAGTTCTTTTCCAGTTTCTCTGTCTAGGTTTTATGTTTTAGTAAGGGATGAGTAAACTGGGCTAAGACTACAGAATGGGACAAAAATGCCAAATATGCCGGGCAGGATAAACCAGGGGAGCATGTTTGTGGTCCACGTGATATTAGAAAGACCAAGAGTGGCAAACTTGCATGGTGTCCCACCATGCTTGAAAACCAAGGCAAGAGGGGAGGCACTTTTGAAATTTGCTTGCTCAACCACCCTGAAAGGTGACATAAAACCTTCCTGCTAACACACAAAAACTAATTTTTTTGCCAGATTTGTATTTGTATGTCTGGCCCTGTGGTACTGTGTGTAGATAAAAACAGAAGGTAGTAAAGTCAGGAGTGAAAGGAGTGGAGGAGAGCGAGAGCTCTCACCTACAGAATAAAGGTGCTTCAGCCAAGTTCGTGCTTGAAGAGCAACTTCTGGTTTGGTTTTTTTTTTTTCTTTTGCAATCATTGCTCGCTTGACAGGCCCAGACAGAATTACATCACTTCCTAAAACCCATCAAAGAGAGTCCATCTCCTGAAGAAATGCAGCTCAGATGCACCTCGGCAGGAAGCAGGAAATGTAGATGTTTGGGTGCAGCAGGGAGCCTGACGGAGCGCCCCTCGGGTGGGAGCTCTGCCGGGGCAGCATGCGAACCCCCGGCCTCATCACCCTGCTCTCTGCCCTGGCGCTGGCTGGAGGATCTGTTGGGAACGGTGAGTAAGAAAGCGCTTTTTCCCTGCCGAGGTGGGACTGCGATTCATGCCTGCAGCGATGGAACCGAGTTGGAGGGCAACACCCTCCAAACTAAGCACCGGGAGAAGATCTGCGGGGACTTGCTCTCTGCTGCTTTTTGCTGTGTTTACCCTCTCTGGTTAAAGCTGCCTGTCTTCTTCAAAGGTTTGACTTTTTTACCTGACCTCTAACCCCAAACAGCAGCAACCTAATCCTACAATTCCTACATTTCCTAAATTGCATTGGTGTAGGAAACCAAAGTTTCCGGATTGACCCACCAGGCATTTTGCTTCTAGTTTTAGTTATTTGTTGAACTTTCTACACCCCACACCCAATCCTATCAGCATTCAGTAATAAAGGTAAAGACAGAGCAATGCTTCCATTCAAAAGCTGACTACCGATTTCCGCACTCGCAGGGCACTGGAGCTGGTTTAACAAAAGAACAGCCGGTTCCGGAGACAAATATTTTGAATTCTCAGCTGCAGAACAAAGTGGCCAGCAGCATGGATTTAGGTCCTGACCTTCTGAAGGGAAGAAGTGTGAGGTGAAAAGCCACTTGCGACAAAATGCTGAGGCGCTGGGGTTGCAGAGGCTCTTGTCGGTTCCACTGCTGTTTGGGCAGGCAGCGACTGCACATGACAGGCAGCTCTTTTAGTGAAACCTCGCCAGGCGGTGCTTACAAGCCTTTCGGTGTCTAACAGAGCCCTGCCAAAGTGCCTCAGTGTGGACTCGAAGCGTTTGCTGTCTCTGTGCTGCTATAGTGAGCAGGAGCTCTGCGGGAAGCAGGGAGAGAGGATGGTCACGCTCAGCCATCACTGGACTTCCACTCTTAAGGTTTTAAAATGTATTTCTGGAATAGGTGGCTGGATGTGGG
This sequence comes from Grallaria varia, assembly GCA_013396735.1. Taxonomy (NCBI): domain Eukaryota; kingdom Metazoa; phylum Chordata; class Aves; order Passeriformes; family Formicariidae; genus Grallaria; species Grallaria varia. The sequence continues at coordinate 560,909 of VWZG01026172.1, read as the reverse complement.
TACTTTTCCCCGGAAAACCAGTGCTGTAAGCAGGGTGTAAAGCCGGGCTGCAGGTTCCTGGCGTGCTGCTGAGCTGCTTGTGCTGAGTCTTGCTTAGCTGTAAGAGTGACCTAAGTGAGGTATAAAATGGTTTGGTCTTGGTTGTGTTACTACAGCTCTGCTGCATTGCAGACACGTTAGCAAAACATGCGGCAAGCACTGAACACAGCCCAGAATCAAAGCGGTCAGAGGAACAAAAATTCTGCCACGGGCAGAGCAAAACGGAGGTCCCAGGGAAACGGAGGAGCACAACGCAGGCGAGGCAGTACGATCAGGCTTCTGCTTCCTTAGCTCCTACTGATCGCTCCTGTTTCATCACCCGTCCCCAGGGCGGAGGGACGCCTTAGTCCCCGCTCCCCTCAGCCCACGGCTGGCGCCTCCCGGCCCCTCTTTGCGACAGGCATTAAAAGATGCACGAAGCACTGGGCAGATGTCAGGTGCCCCAACCCCCTCCTCACTGCCTTCAGAGGCTTCCTGCCAGTAGGTCCACCTTTAAATTCTGGTTATTTTTGGAGTGGTTCCTCTTCAGGAGTGAGTCAGCCGTGCCAGAACCCTCCCCAAGCCCCGTCAGCCCTGACCTTCCGGAGGCAGCCTGCAGCGGCTGAGAAGGGGAGGAGAGCACCCACCTCTGCTCCCCGTGCAAAGGCATCTTTTGCTTATGCAACCAGCTCCAAAAGGTAGCTGAGGGCGTGCTCTGACTGCAAGGGTGGGAGGGGGAAATTGTGAACCTGGGCCTTGGGGGACAAATTGAACTGGTGGGGGAAAAGTTTATGTAGGATTTATATACTCCATAGGCAGTGGTGGGTCAAGAGCCCCTCCACTGAGGGCAGCCTCCCAGCGAGTCCCTTGGCTCTCACCCCTCCTTGCCCACGGATTAGCAGGGCAGGACTTTTAACAGAGCTTCTTTACCTTTTACCTGACACAGTCCTCACCTTTAAAGTGGTCTGCTGTCTAAATACCATCTACAAAATAGGCAAACAGAGTAGGATTAAATCTTGCAGCATAGACAAATTTATAAAATCCTGTTCCCACACCATGCCAGAGCCTTGTAAAACCCTAGCATTGCCATTTGGATTATGCTTTATGAATGGTTTTCTCCTAGCCACGCTACAATTACTCTAATACAGTGGCTCCAAGAGCATTCCTGAGGTCTCAGCTCTGGGTGCTGGCCTTCTCCCAGCTCCATACTGAGGGAAAATTGGGATTTGCACCAGTTCCCTTGCCCTGGCTTTAATGCAGCCAGAAAGCCCTATGGGTAACAGTGGCCCCCTCTGCTGCAGATGATGATCCTTGCTGGTAAGCCTTGCAACAACCCTAAACAACTATGTAGGTGTGTGTGCTGACCCTAGTAACAAGCATTAAGACCCTTACTATAGCTTATCGGAACAGGCTCTGACCCTACATTAATTTTCCAGGGTAAGCCATCTGCCACAGTGTTCAGTGAAATGTGTGAGAAACTGCTATGTAAGCAGGCTGACGCGGGGGAGAGGAACAGTAAAACCTGTAAGATCCTTAAGTTGAAGGGTTGGAATACTTGCAGGTAGTGCTTTATTTTGTCTGTGTCTCTTGTGTGATTGTTTTGAGCAGTCATTCAAAGAAACATTGCTATCAAAGGTCCAGATATTCAGCGGCTTGTACTATGAGCACAGGCAGCAACTCTCTCCTTGGCAGAGAAGTGCCTTTTAGGTTAAGTCCCTAAAAAGCCAAGGTCTCTAAGGCAATGATAGTTTTGACTGTTCCCCCCCTAGAGTAATGAACTCGAGAATGGGTTTGAACCCATTAGAGTCTGTTTCAATTTTCTAGAAAAGCAACAATATAAAGTGAGGATTTGCTACATACTCTCTTTCCAAAATGCAGTTTCCTAAGAAGGAGATGAAAAATCCTTTCTACTGAACACATCAATTCTTCCTACATGTTTACTCCCATTCCTCCCTTTTGTCCATACACACACATTCACTGTGTTTTAGTCAAGTGCTTCAGGGACATTTCAGAAAATCTCTCATTTACATCAGCAAGATTGTATATTAAATTTCAGTCAGTGACACCTGCCGCTTTTCCGTCAAGAGACTTTATGGTAGCTGGAAAGCCTCTGGAGCTTTTGAATCTTTAATTTCAGGGTCCTCCTGAGAGTAAGGAGCACTAAGATTTACATCACAGTGAGGTTGCACAGGTATCACAAATGCAGTGCTAGAAGGCCATGAGACTAAGAAGAAGCAACTAAATGCATAAATTGGTAGGGGAAACCTTTAGTACTGGGGATGAGAAATGAGACAGATTCACAGTTTGACTCTAAGACGTGAGACTGGATTTGCAACACCAGCAGTTAATGCAGCACTTCAGCTGGATGGAAATACAGTGAGGAAAAGCAGTTTCCATAGTCTGTAAATGAGCTTAAACAGTTGTTTCCTCTTTCAGGTTATACCTAGATAACGCTTTCTAAGCACCTCGTTTTAACAGGATCTTGTCTACAGATTAGCCATCCTGAAATGCCTGTGTTCCCTCATCAGAAGAGCATACGCATCCAACAGCTAGCCTGAAGGCTTGTAAGGATTCCTCTTCCATCCAGACTGACAGGCGAGACCTGCCTCAACAGGCATTTGGGCAAGCCCTGGCCATGGCAAGGAACAGCCCTTCTTACAGCAACCTGAAATGTGGGGAGAGGAACAGTGCAGGGAGGAGCATTATGGGAGAGGATCCTACTGATCATGTGGAGTCGTATGACTATACCACCAGAAGGAATGTGTGTATAGAGCAGAGTGATGTAGGATATGGTAACTCTATGCCAGCTTTGTAGCCTTTCCTTGTTCTGTCACCTTCTTGTGGCCCTTCCTTTCACTGCATTTTTATAGTATATGGGAAAGCTTGGAGAAACAAAAATTTTCCTTTCAGACTAGCAAGCCTGGCTATCCCACTGACACAGCTCTTGCTTTTTTCTACACCATCCCTTTTTCTTCTGTAAGTGGGTACTGTAGTGTAATTTGAAAAATTCCCTTGACACCTCAGTCCTTGAGTCTGATGGTAAGGCAGCAGGGAGACCAACAGTTTTACAACAGAACTGAATGTGCTGATTGACAGCTATTTTCCTTTGCCTTGCATCCAGCTGAATTCAGAAACCTGTTTGCCTGCTTACTTCATCAGGAAGCTCGTATCAGCACTTCTGAGTGCTGCAGCACAAACCTCAGAGGAAGAAATGCTGCAACAACAGAAATGTTGTTTGTTTGACTGAGATGTGTTTTTTTGGACTCCAATCTGTAAAGCCACTGGGTGTATTAACTCGCTCTGTCTCCCATGAAAAGCAAAGACTGACAGTGATCTGAGTATATTTTAAAAGTTAGAAAATATTGAGTAACACCTTATACCATGGTATCTGGATATAGGGACATAGCTTTTTCATAATTTGCAAGAACTGTTAATTGAACCTTTTCTGAGATGCTGCTAAATTCTTGCTCAGGCATTTTGGGCCCTTGAGGATTAGATCCTCTGATACCTCAGTGGTGGAAACCTAAGGACTTCTTAACTTCCCGTCCCAGCTTCTTAGCTTCTAGTCCCAGCTTGCCCACTGTCCCATGAGGGTGGGATGCAGCTGCATGCCAGCTTATCTTCCTTCCATCCTTGCAAGTGGCAATGGAAAGTGGTGATACGGGCTGGGCTGAAGCTGTGGTGTGTTCCCATCCACTTCCCTCTACACAGGAAGAACTCGCCAGCGTTCATGCCTCAGGCAGTCCAGACAAAAGTGAAGCTGACGCGGTTGTTCTATGAGCACATGCTCCTTCTTGGGAAAGATGTGCAGGGGGATGAGTATGGATGTTGGACTGTAGCCAACAGCATGAAGCTGAGCTCAGCAAGAGAAAGGGCACAAGCTTTGCAAAGTCAAGGAGATATGTACCTGGTCAGATGTGACTTGCTCCTTGTTACACTCCTTTGGCCTTGGTTTTCCATCCTGATATGTTTTATGTTATGTTATATATTATGGTAAAATTCCCATTTGCAGGGAGCTAGTAGATCTCTGCAAGATGAAACCACAGCACAGCTGACAAGACAGTTCATGGTAGGAATTACCACTGCAAATCTGTCAGAGAGAAAATGTTTGAATAACATCTTACAAAATCTCCAACTTTCAGATGCTCCTCTGCCCTGCTCCAAATGTTGCAAGACCCATCTTTCAATCACCCTACGAAATAGCCACTGGGGCCAGCTGCAACACCGCCCACTTGATATTTTGAGTACTTCAAAATCAAACACTGTGAAAAAGAGCAGCTACCTTGGGGCCAGCCACATGGGTCTCATGTGGCCTGAGCAGCTGGCTGTGGTGAGCACTACAGCTGCACCAGGAGGCCTGAGCCCTGTCAGACTGGAAGTACAAATCCCTCCCTGGTACAAGCCACCAGGACAGCCCAGGTGCAGGCTGTGCTCTCGTACTGTGTAATAGTGTGATGTGTGGGTGGCCTAAGAGTGAGAGCTACTGCTGTGTGACAGGTAGGGCATCCCTTGGGTCCAAGCTCTGGTTCTCAGAGGTGACAGGAGAGGGAGATACATTGAGGCAACAGGTAAAATGCAGGAAATAAGAGCAGTATCCTTGTAAGAACATCATGCAATTGGCTGCCCTTCTGCTGAAAGATGTATTTAATTGATTCAGAGAAGAGATCTCTGTAAGAGGAAATGGTGTTTCCAGAGAGATGCTGTTTTGTCTCTGGAATTATGCAAAGTGAACAGAAGTACATGGCAGCAAGGTCACTCCCTGTGATTTGCCATTTTCCTTGCCTAGAGACTAGAAAAGGCAATTCTATTTCACGCAGAGACAAATGATTTGAAGCCTGCTTCATAGCTCAAAAACAGGAAAAGTACCAGAGATACCGGAAAAGTCTCCCTCAGAAATCAAGAGCAGCATACTCTGCAGCTGAAGGTTTAGCGCTGCAGTTAGTGAGGTGTGACTGTTTGCTTTGCTTTAAAGCCACACCATGCTTTAGACATTTGAAAAATCCATTTTAACTCTAAGAGCAAATGAGAAGTAAGGTATGTTCTCCACACCCTTTCCCATTCGTACTGTCTTAAGCAGCAGGCTTGTCCCTCTCAATATGTCAGATGTTGCAGGCATTGGGTTTCCAGGGTGGTGGCTAGAGCAGGGAAATTAAGCAAGGCCATTGAAGACGTTCAGTGAGACTGTGGTGGGCCATCAGCTCTGCCAGTGGCATGGTCCATCATGCCACAGTCTGTGGCACAGACATCTCTAGCGTTACCTTGCTGCTCCACACAACGATTCAAATGGAGTGGCTGCAGGCACTGGGCACTATAAACCCCCTTAGGAAAGAGAAGTCAAATGGCCAAACTAATAGTGGAGAGGAGCTGTCCCTCCTGTCCTCTGCAATGGGATTGACAGCTAGCAGATCACGGGAAGGGCTGGAGGAGCACACACATAAAGGGTCATTACCTGCAAGGGAGGCAGAGACAGTGTTTTACTCTTGACTGAGATGCTAAATACAGAAGAAAGCAACAAAGAGACTATTGATTTGAAGTTCTTTGACACTGAAGAGCTATCATTCTCCTTGTCCTATCATGGTGCAGGAGTCTGGTGACCTTCACAGTATTAAATACTATATACAAGCTTTAGGTGTTATTTATTAAGTATTTAAATTCTTTCCTAGTTTTTAGGAAAGGTGTCTGTGTGATACGTGCAGCATAAAACTCTAGATAAACACTCGTGTCACACTCAAATAATTTTATTCATATGAAACTGGGTTTTCTGGAATACAGTCTTATTAAATACTTGTCTCCTCTTTGAGACAAATCTGATGGGAGATGAGATGCTGCAGAGTGGATTAAGCAAGAGAGAGCACTCTAATCCCAGTTTTCCTCTCTTACTTTGCATTCCTTGGAAGGACAACATCCCTGTCCTGATTTCTCATTTGTAAAATGGAGATGATAACTGCTCATCTCTCAGGGCCATTATGAAGATTAATGTGTTTACAAAGGCATTTAAAATGCTAAGTACTTTTGGTTCTAGTCCTATGAGACTGGAAATGCCAGCACTGAGGTGCTGAAAACCTTAAGCTCTTGCTAACTCTAGTGGAAACTATGGCTGCCCAGCACTTTACAAGAACAAGGAGAAACATGTAATCGAGAAAGTAATGAAATCCCATTCTGCTTTATTGCATAAAATGAGACCTGCACTGTGCCGGCATTGTATCTGAAAGGGCAGATAACACAAAACCCCCATCATTTAATGTCATGCTAAGAAAATTATTGAAGACTTTGCATTAGGAAGCATGCTGTTGTAATTTATCTAAGGACTGATTCCTGCACCTTTAGCTACAACAGGATTTTTGGCATCGCTATAGAATACAGTATCAGCCCAGAATTTGCTGTGCTTGTTTGAAGATTTAAACTCTGTGACCGTCAATACAGACTCTTAATTAGCCTTACAAAAAGCACTTGTTTCACTACTACCAATATAGCAAATTTTAGCCACTTTTCTTGCAAAATGCATGATAAATGAAATGAAAACCAAAATCAAGGTTCAAAACCTCCAGTCTTAGCACTGATGAGGAATAACCAGCACTGATGCTTTACCATATGCTCCTTCAGCCAGCCTGTAGGATCAGACAGAGGAACAGTTAATTGCACGTGGATCCAGTAATATCTGCATGTTACTACCATCTCTTCGAGTCCATGCATAAGTGGAAGTCAGCAGCTTCTGCATCCTTCCAACTTCCTTTCGCCAATTCTGGTTTTCACAGTGAGACCAACTTAATAAATTTGAGAAAGGCACAGAAACAGGGACATGCATGAACCAAAGGAATGGGTGAATTGGGATAATGGTTTTCCTGAAGGGAGTACCTAACTCCTTGGGTAAGGGGAGGAATGTGTGTGCAAAGACTGAGGAGCAAAACAGGCTGATGTGGTTTACTGAGAAGCAAAATAATTTTACATGCGAGCAAGGCTGGATGTCATCCTGCAGGAAAAGAAGACTGTTAGTATAAGGCAGATGTGTGCAGACAGACCATGCTTGCTGACATGTCCCGGTAAAAGCCAGCTGAAGAATGTGGTCATGACTGGTAAGATTTTGTGACAAATTTGCAATCTAATTTTACATCAGATGCCCCAAACTTCAAATCTGTATGTATGGGACATTTGCTAATTTTTTTAAGATATCAAATGTAAAGTAAATACTAAAGCGAGTCACTGATAATGCTCCAACAATGTTGGGTTGTGCTCCTATATTTGACAGGCCTTGAAAATGATGGATCAGGAGATGGATCGCTGGCATTACCCACTGTTACAGTAACGTCTCCTGCTATGGATTCTTCAGCCATGGAACACCATGAGACAGTCGTGACAAGCACTACTGAAAGAAGCTTTGAAACAGAAAGTACTCCAAGTAGTGAACTGAATGCTGTGAACGATGAGGACAGCCTAGAAGCAGCAGAACAGTCTATCTTGATATATGTTGTCCCTGTCGTCCTACTGGTCCTGCTGATTTTATTGCTCTTTTTTTTTTTAATACATCGTAAAAGGAAAAAGTCTAAGCAAGGTAAATTGTTTTCTTGGACGTAGTCAACACTAACAAAATTGTTATTTGGAGGCCTGTGATGCCACATTTAGGATATCCTTCTCTGATGGTGGTTGAACATTTGACAGATAGGAGAAGGATCCTCCCTGGCAGCAGTACCTGGGCACACACCTCTCCTTGGGCAGGGGCTAGTTCTCATTCTTGGAACCTCCTGCTCATGCTGTGTGCCCATGGGAGCTGTGACACTGAGCTCTGGCTCCTGGCAATGCTGAGAACACTTAGGGTTGTAATTGTCTGGCTGCAAATACTTATTCCCTCTTTATGCTCAACAACTTCCTGCAAGGTGAAATTAATGCTTCTGTTGCCTATCCTGCCCACAAGGTAAAGCTGCTTGGAGCTTCATAAAACAAGACCAAACGAAACAATTTTAAGGACCACTTTTAAGGGATCGTGATCCCCCAGGATAGTGGCTGCTATGAAGACATCACAGTAAATGAGCAAGGAATTCTGTAGTCAGACTGCCTGGGTGCTGTGGTAGGGTGAGCAGTGCTTCAGGAAGGTGCCTTGATCTCTTAGCAAAGAAAGTGGTAACTCGGAGTGTCAAGCCACAGAAGACAAACTGAGGTGTCATATTAAAACCACACAGTTGGGGAGTGCAGTCCTGAAATGGTCCCATCAGTGTCTCTGCAGAGCCAGAGTGCAGCTGTAAGCTCCTCTGCCTGCAGACAGTGCGATACATTCAACACAGATTTTAAGTAAACTTTTTGGGGTGTTTTTAGGCAGTCTTATCACTGGGTCACCCTCCAATAAACTGAATTCACAACCAGGCACCTAGTTGCCTGCCTGTTTCTGAATCATCTGAAATGCAGGTACACTCTTCAGAGGGATAGGAAATGTGGTACCTTTCAGGAACACAATCCTGGGATCTCTTGCCCTGTGCCTACTGCTTGGAGCTGGGATTTTGAGCATCCTCAAGGCTGGGGCAGATGGCTCTGCAGTTTTGATGTGGCACTGTAGTCAGGGAGTGCAGGAGTGCTGGAACAACTGGGAGGCATTAGCACACACTGGCAGCAATGAATTAAAAAGAAACTGATTGAAGACAGGCTTTTCAGTCACTCAAGTCCTGGAATGGAAGGTATTTTTCTGAATTATGTCTGTTACACCATTTTTTCCTCCTTCTTTACTTTGTCTTGGGGTCATAAGTAGCTTTGGAACCCTTTTGACATCTGACTAGTTCAGCTTCATTTGCCTAACTGAGATTTAATCTGTCATGCAAGTCCAAGTCCCACTGCTTCTCTCCATGAGTGGCTTCCAAAGTCCCTAGACAGAGCTGAATTGCCTGTGTGTAGTCTGGAGACAAATGTATTGACACATCCTGTAAACAATTTTTTTGCAGAAGTGGTTCCTTTTCAGGATACCATTTCCCTCATGACATCTGTTTTGCTCAGGCTATCGTGTATCTGCCCTGTCCCACCCACTGCAGCACTGACACTCAGCTTCCTCCCAGCATGGCTGAACTAATAACAAGCTGCTTTTAGTGTGTTCAAGATTAAAAATAATGGTACCTCTGAAAAGTACAAACAAGATGAGATGTTTTGTGTTTCATCTACAATTTATTTTTTAAGCCTTTTGAGAAAGCAACCTGTTTCATGTGACCCTATTCAAGGCTTGCTTGCAGCCTGGACCTTGTGTATACAAAGGGCTGTATATCATGCAGAACTATGAACACAAACATTCTTCTTTTCCAGATGAACTGGGAAGCGAAAATGTGAAAAGGTAAATTTTATGAATATCACTCCTTTTTTTATTTTTTATTTTTATTAATGTTTTGTTTTATTCTAACAGGACATTATGACTTTTGGCTGCTTCACCACCTGTTTTAATTTAACCATACACTAAAGGCCATTACCTTTTGCCATCAGTTGCACCAGCTATCTCTACAGGTGGCTGAAGTGTGACTTCAGTACCTGGCTGAAGGTGGAAGACTAGAGCAGGAGGAGCTGAGGTGACTGAATGGAGCACTGCCCCACAGCCACCCACAGCCTGCTGTGCCTGCTCTAGGCACCTCCTCCTCTATCAGCCAGCAGATGCACAAGGTGCCCCAGGAGCAAAGGGTCTCAGTTCCCAGGCTCATCACAGGCTTTTACTATTCAGAATAAACTCTGTGTCTTGCTCCCCTGTTTTTCAAGTTTGTCTTCTCACTCAGAGGTAAGGCAGAAAGGCTTCCCTGGCTGCCACAGGAGCAATGCTTTAGATGCTGGGAAAACTAGCCAAAAGCTGTGTGGCTCTTTCAGAGTGATAATTTTTATTGTTACCCTTTATTGAGCTCCATCTTGCTAATCAGTGCTGAAAGGTCATAAATTTGCTCTTGGAGGAAAAAAAAGGGTTTTTGCTAAAAATATTTTTTTTCTATCATATGACTGCAGGAAAGATAAGCCACAGGAAGCTAAGTGGAGGCATTTAAATAAATGCAGCTATTCTACTCATGACCTTTCCTTTTGAAGTCACTGCAAATGTCAGTCACAGCTATGATGAAACTTTAGGCCTTCTGCTTCTATCACTGGAGCAATGGGACTTTTGCCACGTGTTCCAGCAGGGCAGAGACAAATTATCTTATTTTTTAGTTTCTATTTACAGCAGGGATATTTTTCAAGATGCTGCAGTGATCCTGGGCTCTGGCACGCCCCAGACTGCACCCTCTGAGTTGCGCTGTGTGTCTCAGCCAGCGCTACCTCTGCCCAGGACCAGCATCTCAATGTCGCTCCCTCGCATCTGTTTGCAGCCATTTGGTTCACACCCAGTGGCAGACATCTCCTTTCATTGCTAGGCTAGGATGGCTTTCCAGAGTTAATACATGTGTCTGGAATCATGAAAGAGTCATACAAAATTACTACACTGTAAGTTGTTCAAATTAAGCATTTTGTGTAATGCTTTTTTTTCCCCCTCTCTTCTTTAAAGTCCTATTTTTGAAGAAGACACGCCCTCTGTTATGGAGATAGAAATGGAAGAGCTTGATAAATGGATGAACAGCTTGAACAAAAATGGTACATGGTAACCCCTCAACTCCATCCTCCCTCTTTTGACAGCTGATGTAGATGCCATGAGTAGAAAATCAATGTAAGGCGTTTTGTATGTGTGTCACTGTTTTTCCTACAACATTTTTGGTTGGGCGCTTGACTCCCTCCTACTAAAATAACTGCACAAATGTCAGGGATAGAATTTTCAGAGAAGTATTTTAGTTTGTGTGGGAGTTTATTTTTAACATGTGAGGGAATCTCATAAATGTTTTCAGTTTGCAGTAGACATTTCTATTAAACACATATAGCTGTGAGCGGTATTTATATTTCTAAATACAGACTTTCAATGCTAAATACTAGTTCCTCTAAAGCATCTAGTCCTTTCAGTCTTCAGAATTTCTACAGTTTTGTGCTCCACATTCTGGTATTGTAGGAGAAATATGTATTTGCTTGTAGTTCAGACCACCATGTACTTAAAATTGCTGCCAGGAACCTATGAATATGTCCTTCCCTCTCTTGCAAGTCTATCAGTCCATGGAGCAATTAGAACCTGCAGTAACTACCAGAAGCAGCATCCTCAGCTCCCTTCTCGGTTACTTCTAAATATCTCGCATTTCTCCCCCTGTTTTCCTCCCAGCTGAAATCGCCTGGTCATAATCTTTAAGAGCCTTGCATTCTCCTTCAAGGCTCTCCTCAAATAATGCAGGTCTTTGGTAAGGCATGAATGAACAGAGGCCTGATTTTGAACTGCAAACAGCTTTTCACCGGCTAGGAAATGCTGAAACACCGATATTTTTTTCATTCCTGGTCCCTTGCCTTATATCCAAATGGCTCATTTGCCTGACCTACTAGGGATGCTTTGTTTTTCAGGACATAAAACTCTTCGGAGCATTTCTTTGCGTTAACACAGTGTTCCACATGACAGGGTTTTGACCTTTTTGGTCTTTAAGCTCTAGTGGAAAACATGTTCAAAGTGGCAGTAGTGAAAGAGAGGCATTAGTGTTGTAAAATATTTAGTAAAATTTTGTAGAGAAAAGGGAGCAAATATTTTACATACTTGTGTGTATGTGTGCATGTTAGTGTTTCGTAAACCTCAGCCCCAAATTCCCAGCTGAATTCTAAAGCATAGACACAATGCTAAGCAGTGGAAGATTAACAAATAGCAGTTTGTAGGAAACAGTCCTCAAAAGTAGTTCATTCCTATAGGTGTACATAACTGAAATATATGTAATAAAGAAATTCTGACAACACCTATCAAAGGGAAGGAGGATTTAAAATGTGTAACATTTATGCTATGGAGATCATGCAGATAAAATGGTGCAGAGGCACATCTGCAGATCTATATTTTAGAGAGACTGCATGATAAAAGTTGATGCATTTTTGAAATACATGTAGAAGAACTGCTGAGAGTAACTATGGTTTTGTTTCTTACCCTTTTTCAGCTGACTGTGAATGTTTGCCTACGGTAAGGGAAGAGGAAAAAGAGTCAATTGCCAACCCAAGGTACTCTAATTCATTGCATTATTTGAAGAAATAGAGTTAATGTCACTTTAAAATAATCTAATTTTTGTATGTAATTATAGAATGATTATTTAGTCTATATAAATTTTAAAGTTTTTATATATAGGGACTTTGACTTCAGCTTAAACAAAAGGCTTGACACTCTGTTTCTGAAAAGGTCTCTGCCTGTAAATTGCACCACTAAATAATCTTGCAGTTGTAAACCGGTGTAAGACAGACAACCAGATGGCACAGAGGGAATTTCCCTTGCTGATCAGACTTTAATCACAGTTTCCTAAGGTGTTAATGCAAGCATTCAGCGCAGCTTCTTTGGCACTCTTCACCAGCACAGGCACCCAGTTCCCCCCTGCCACCTGGTGCCTATAGATCCCTGAGAACCACTGCCAGATGTTTTGGCTGGAGCTCTGACCTGCCAAACACGGATTTGTCTGACCTCAGAGAAACCTAAAAGACTTTCCTGGTGCCCTGGTGCAGCACTCCCCCAGAGCTGGCACTAGCTCATAGTACAAGCAGAGATCCCAGAGGGATGCAAAACCGCAATCCTGACAGCTTGTAAACTTAAAATCTTTCTGGCTGGTTTCCTAGGGTTTTGGCCGGAACTCCTAAGCCCCTCTCAAAGTCTCATTTTCCCTAATTAAAAATTCTGGTTCCAGCTGGAAACAAGAGGCTGTGCATTGCCCTTGCCTGCACCCTTGTGTTGCAGCTGCATTTTGGGGAGTGGGCAGAGCAGCTCCTCGGTGCCAGGTAATGATAACAAATGAGTAAACTACCCTGTGTGCTGAGAAAATCGCCGGTGCTGTGGAAGCGGTGATGTAATCGGGCAAGGCCAGGAGCAGGGAGGGGTGGCAGAAAGAGCACATAGGACTTCTGCTTCCCAAGGCACCAGATAAGTCAGTTAAACATGCCTCTGTGGCAGAACTGCACCTTCCACTGTAGACTGTCATAATATCTTAGTCCTCTTTGCTGAGTTTCCTTGCTCAGGAATGAAACAGCAGGGATGTTAATTCACCACTGCTGGAGAGTTTGCAACTCAGTTGCTCCAAAGCTGCAGTTTCAGGGGAGCTTTTAGATGGCATTTGTCCACTGCAGCTGTTTGTATATAAAACGTCTCTGCCTACACCTATTGCAAGAGAAATCACTGTGGTTGTGTTGTAGGGTTTTTGTTTTAATTTAGTTTTGTTTTAAAAAAAAACAACTTAGATCCTGAGTTCCAGCTGCAAGCAAGTGCATTAATTTTACCCTGAGCAGCCGGAAAAGATCCTGGATTTGCTAGCCATCTGTGTCTTCCCTTCCTGCCTCTAAATGATAACTCGGGGTGTGGTGGGGGGAATTGTTGAGGAGAGGCAGCTGCACAGTGGTTCTCTGAAAGCAGATTTGCTGAGCATACCACTGACTATAGCAGGGAGTATAGGACAAGCATGCTTGAGCCATATGGTAACACCAGCAAAAGTCAGTCATACTGTAAAAGGCTTTTTAGGCTGACCACACTCAGCATTGTTTACTTTCCAAAACAATTCATTTTCAGAAAAAAACCCAATCATGGCATACCAGCTTGAACTGACATTTTACATACCATCCTTGCTAAAGTGGTTTTGGACTGGATTTGCATTAACCCCATCAGAGGAAGGATTTTTGCTCCTGACTGTCAAAAAGCACCTTTAGGTTACGCCTCACCTCCAGCTCTCCACCTGTAAAACTTCACTTCACTATAGTGAGGCTTAAGCCTTTATGCAAAAAAGCAACCCTGTTCAGAAGAGTATGCTTCAGTCAGAGTTGTGGCACACACATTATTTAAGTATATTTTCTTGTGACTGGTACCCTAGAATCAGACTGTAGAGAAATTGTAGAAAGGAAAAAAAAAAAGCAAATAAAAATAGGAGATTTATCTCTAAAACATTCAGATCTGCTCAGACAAAGGATATTAGTTGAATACAAAGTGTGAGTATTTGATTAAATTTCAGATTCTGAAAGACTGCTTTGTTTGGGCAAAATTCTTCTCAAATTATGGTATTTTCTCTTAGATTTTATTGATGATATTTCAGTATGGGAAACATCTCAAGACCTCACTGAACAGAGATGGCTTAGTGTTGTTTCCTTGCTTCATAAAGATGCTCGGGGGAAATTCATCAAGACACAAATATTCTGAACTGTGAATGATTTTGATATAATTTTGAAAATATCTGAGACTAAACATTTCAATAATGGCATTTTGACATTTTCAGAATGAAACTTGTTCCAAAACTGCCTTTCAGAGTAAGTGAGTTTTTAATATAAAAGTTTTAAAAAGTTTAAAGAGCAGAACCCTGTGTGGTAAAATATTTCTAAGTTGAGTGTTTCCCATAACTCAAAGCTACTTCTGCAAATTTCATTTTACATGGAGTTCAGAAATATGCTTTGTTTCAATGAGAAAAGGCATCTAAAATGGTGAGATTTCTGGGTAAACAACAAAAAATTGGTTCCTATTTATTTCTGCAATTGACCCTTATCAGACCAATATCTGCTGGTTTTCCTGATCAAACGCTTAGCTGAATAAATAATGTCAGAAAGAGAACTACATACAGATAAATAGATGTTTTCAGCAGCTCTTTTGAGCAAGAAAAGTGAAAGACAATGAAGTAAAATGAAACAAAGCTATTATTATGGCAAAATTGGTACTCATGGCATCAAGGCTGCACATTTGTGCACAGTAGGCAAGATATGGTAGCCCAGGCTCCTTGGTAGGTGGAGGTCACCTACCTTGCATGTAAGCTAAGTTACAAATATACTTGTATACAACTAGACAAGTTTATGTTTTCAAAAATTAAATACATTTTTCAAAATATATGTTTGGAATAATATATCTTGCCTTTGAAACATAGTGCTCAAATCCTGATTGTGCCTGAGCCCAGGACCGCGAAACCTCCCCAGCTTGCCTGGGGCCCGGGCTCCCATCCCGTGCATGCAGGAAAGAGCAGGCAGTGGGAGCAGGGGCAGCAGGCAAGGGCTGATTCTCCAGTGGTGCACGAGGGAGTACGAGACCAATCTCTGATCCAAGGACCTGTACTCCCCCAGCAAAATAAGCACAGCCTGCTGCCTTCACAGCGTGGGTCGTTGTAGGGTGTGGAGTACAAGCAATCCCCCTATGCTTTACCACACCTCCTGGGAGGTTTGGTTTGCTTTGGGCGATGCTGGGCACCCTCCTAGCCTTTCTGTCTGGAAAAGGGTGACTTTCTTATGGACAGATGTTCAGAGTGGATAATAAGTTGATACAGAAAGAAGTACTGCTTTCCCAGGATGCGCCTCAGTTTAGCAGGGGACTTAAAAAAATATGTAAAATACTATGAGTAGTCCTTTTAGATTCAGAAGTGGTTTAAAACCCTGCTCTTAATGCTGATGGAAATCCAATCAACTGAGAAAAGTTGTCACATTTTTTAATGTTGGCATGAACAATTAAGAAAGAGCTACGGAGCAAGATAGGTGGGCAGAAACCTGTGGGACAAAGAGAAAATGTACCTGTTGTAAGGTCAGATTAATACAAAAATTCCATCTGTAGAAAGTTATCCTCACCTGTGGAAAGAGGCCTGGGAGCAGGAAAAAGGCTGTGCTGGGCAGCCACTAACCATCAGAGAAATCAGAGCAGCCCTTGCTGCCAGCACCCAGCACTGCAGATGGGTACATCTGTTGCATGGCTGACATTTATTTTCAGATAATACCTTCTCATGGACTCCAGAGATACTCTTGCAAGTTATTTCCTGCTGAGACAACTAACCTAACAGCATGACACTGGTGTGTTTTTTTCTTTTCCACGTGTACACAGTGATGGTGAATCATGACGACAGAACAGCAAACTGGCTAAAGGGAAGCAGCACACAAGCTAACCATCTCCCAGGTATTGGAAGAACTGGATTTAAATATAATTCATCTCAAAAGGCCAGACAAGGAAGGGCTTTTGTTGTGTCCTGCTATACGTGGTCTTCAGACAGGAAACATCACCAAGGGGAAGAAAAAAAGCAAAGAAAAAAAGAGAAGCACTAGACCAAGATTAGAGACTGAATTAAATTCTTTCTGCAATGACATTCATCACAAGTCAAGAGAAACCTCTTTCTTTCCCCCCTAATAGTTCTCAAAACAATTCATGATTCTGTCTAGTTCTGCAGCTGTGTATTGTGCAGCACTTAAAACCACTTCTGTTCCAAGTTTGGTAGGTTTCTGTTTGCTTTTTCTGAACGGTGCACTGATTTGCATAGAGCTGCTGCTGGGAAGGTACCAGGCTAGGACTGAGACCAGCTCTGAGGACCGACAGAGGAGCTGAGAAGCTCCTCAGAAGAATAATCAGGAGAAACTGCAGCCCAACAACAGCATGGTCTCAGTGGTGTGCTTTTTGGTTTTCAAATTAAAGGCATTGGAGAAGTGAAAAGTATTATTTTGAGATTGCCTTTCAGTTCATTATCTCCACAGATGAGCGCCCCAGGCTAGCTCTCACCATGTAGCTCTTCTCCCTGCCTAGAGCTGTTCTCTAACCACTTACTTCAGGAATATTCTACTTGAAAACATTTGTATTTTTTAAAAAAATAAGTGAGGTTGAAAAATTGAACAATTCAGTACTCACACCAAACACAGGTTTAGATAGGTATGTGTTATGTGTGACTACTTGGTCAAGGTCTTCAGATGCAGTACATATTCTGCTGGGTCTGTTGTTGAATACTGAGCTTGCAGTATCTGAAAGCCGTGAACTTCTAAGTGTGCCGGGTCACCTTTAATACACTGAAAAAAATCAGACTCCTGGGATACCTCAAGGTGGAAATACAAATATTGTAACGATGTCCATTGATTTTAAATAGCATGTCTCATAGGGATGTAGTTTAAATATGTAACACCCATAAAAGTCTGATCCATGTCTGTGCAAAGCTTCTCTCACCTTATTTAAAAAAGCAAATTCACATCCTACGGTATCTTATACCCTACCCCATCATATCATACCTATCCTCATCTTCTATTTCAATAGAGTGCCTTCCCACTCAATACATGTTTAATATGATCAGTTTTGGTTTGCCTGGAAATAACTCATTAATAAGTTACCATGCGTATATTGGTTAAAGAGAGAGAACAAATGCCCCAAGCCTCTGGGATGGCATCTAAGTGTCACTAACAGCTGAGAAGTACAGAGGATGGTTCAGCATTGTGAATAATTAAGGATGTGTCACAATATAGAAAGAAAAAATGTTTACAGCCAACATTCATTCAATACTGCATAGGACTTGATCAGTAATTTCCTCAAAGAATAAAAGACTTTTTAATTGTTCCAAAACTATTGATGGCAAATATTTGATTTAATAGATTATAATGGTAAATAGATTTTCCCTGCTTGGATGATTTTTAACTTTGAAAAAAAGTATTTTAATTCAGTTTTCACACTTTTTTTCTTTTAAAAGCATTTCCACTCTCCTGACAGAAAGCACATTCTGTAGAATATTGATTTTAAATAATGCAGTCACAAGGAGAAAAAAAAGTGGGAGATTGACACTTAAAAAATTTAAAAAGTGGAAGTAGATATTTTCCAGTAGCAGCTTTGTTAGCAACTTCTGTCCAGCTGACAAAGATGTTACACTCAGATGTTACACTTCCTACAGTCTGCAAAGCAGTAACCTGAAGATGCCCAAAACAGAGAATATTTTCTTTAACGGTACAAGATAAAAAGATGTATTTTGAGACCATTACCAGCTGTGTGATTGAAGGGTAATCAGTGGGGATCTAGCAGTTTGCAACTCTGGTGTCCAGCTGTGACTCTCACCTTACATTGCTCCAGCCCACGCAACTCCATGTCCAACAGCTACCGCCTTCTCCCTGAAGAGAGCTGATGCACAGTCAGGACACAAAGAACAGGAGTCCTTGCCTTTTGCATTTTAGTTTTTTGTTTTTGAAAATTAACCAACCCCCAAAGTGATATTGTCTGGCATAACTCAGTTCTGACATGATGATGATCCACCACCCTGCGCTAGCCACACATCCATGACAGTGCAATGTGCTAACTCAGTCTGCTATGGTGTTTGAAAAGAGCCTGTGTTGTGCATCTTGATGGGTTGGGATTAATGTTGGTTCTAGATGGTCCTTCTGCCAGACAAAATGCTGCACAGTTCCAAGTCAGTTTCTCAAGAGATTTAGTTTCACTTATATATTTTATTTTTTAAGTTTACCTTGAGTGAATGTATATCCTGTAAACTCATGCCAATAAGCATTAATTCTTATTCTAGTGTTCGTGATTATTCAATCTCTATACTAAGTTTTAAAATCAACTTCGCCCAGAACTTCTGTCTCAGTTAGAGCTTTCTGATTATGCAGGGTATGTCATTTACCCCCTCTAAACTCTGGCATGTTAGGGAATTCGTTTTCTTCTTCAGGTACTTTTTAGGCATCTAAAAATACAAAATAATGCTTTATACAGTTCCTTGGTCAAGTAGTTTCCATTTCAGTATAGTTACAGATAATTCTGAAAGATTCCCTCAATATTAGACAAACACAACTTTTAGTATTTCTATTTTCCCTAAACATTTTTACATCATTGTTATTCTTCCCCTTGCCTTAAACTACAGAGGGGATAACTCATTCCTCTGATACTCAGCCCAGCTCTGCACTGCACTGTTTCACCCCACTGGTCTCTTTGATCATCATTTTCACAATGACTTCTGCATTTGCCATGGCCATTCCCCAGCACCCACTCACTGTGGCTACAGCCAAACCTTTCTATGCACACTGTGTTCATGGGCTTAGCTTCAGCCTGGGCGCTGCCTTGGCCCCTTTCCTCCCTCACCCCATTCTGTATTTTCCTCTTCTGCTTGTCCATGTGCCCTTTGCACTCCTGTTTGTTTTGCGCTTGTCAGCAGTTCTGGTCATTTCCTTTTGCACAGTTTTCTCTCAGTATTTTAATCTTGCAGGTGGATTGAATTACAGGGGACTTAGATCACCTCACTCCTACATTGGTACAGCCAAAACATTCTAATATTCCAGTTCAGAAGTATTAACTTGACACCTTTTGTTGATGCGCCTTAATTTTCCCTAAGTGATGAACACAGTCAGGTCCTCTAGCCCACAAAACAAAAAGGAGGACGAATAAGACACCAGGAGGTTTTAAAAATTATTTTATTATCGCTATGCACTGCACAATATTTATGCCTCTGCTGTAATATCCTGATTTGAGCCAACCCATCTCACCACCCTCTTGCAACATCTGCCAACAATTGAAACTCGAGTTATCATCTCTCAGTAGAAATTGAGAAAAAGCATGCAAACAGAAAGTCTCTTCCACTGCGTATTGTTCTAAAATGTTTAGCAAATGTGATGATCCCTAGGTAACTGTTACCTCTTCTACCATTTTCTTCAATTATTTCAGTAGTTATCCAGCATTTCAAGACAATTTGATATCTATTTTACACTGTAAAGCCTTTTTGTCCTGCAGAAGAAAGAAAAGCTACAGATCCAAAGAAGGATTTTTTTGAGAAATCTGTGGATAAGAAGAAGGGTAAATACACAACATCTCTCCTACATATGCTAAAAATCAGTATCTTAACAATATAGAAAGAACTCCTCCAAAATATCACAATCACAAAGTTACTGATGTTGCCAGCAGTTAATCAATTCCCTAAGGGAAAGGCCATAACCCTAACATTAACCTCAGCAAAAAGGAACAGTCTTTTTAGTTTCTATGTAGTCATAAGTTATAGATTCATAAATAACTCTTACTCGGAGATTAAAAGAGTATTTTTTTTTGCAATGCTAAATCCATTGGAGGGCTATAAAATCCACTTTTGTTAACTTTTCTGATATGAAATTGCTGTATATTCAACCATTTTATCAAATAGCTGTTCCAAATTATTTTGTCAATATTTAAGTCTCAATATTACTTAATTGTATATAAGAGTTTGATATTTTAAAGAACTTGTTCTAATAAAGAGAGTTTTTTGTGTCTATAGGTTCTCTTTTTCCCATAACCCTGCTAATCCACTCAATGGGTGCTAATTACTTGATGTCAAGATTATGCAGGCCTTAGAAGATGTACACAACTGTATGTGGTACAAATATCTTACTCTCATCACCTCTACAAAATTCAGGCAAAAAAAGCCTTGAAGGCTAGTGCACTAGTCTTTTCAAATTACAGAAGTGCCTTGAAATTCATTTTACNAAAAAAGAGCAACTTTATATTTCATTATATTTTTGTTGGGATAATTCAGATTGTCTATATCAATAGACCAATTATGATTCCCAGGAAACTGATGAGTTCCTCCATGATTTGTCCTTGTGTGACTGTTGCCATCTTTCCTTAATGATCAATCATTTCTCAGGTTATTTCAGTTAAACACTAAAATGGGAGTCTCCAAATTGGTAGAGCTGATAGAATAATTTTCAGTGGATTTAAGGGAAAAGGAAGAAAAAACCACAGAAGATGAAAAAGAGAGATGTATTTCCAGATAGAGATTTGGAAAAGATTAATAAAGCAAAGCATTACTTTCATCCATTTTTGCAACAGTTTCATTAGAGAGCACTATAATGGCCTGTGGGTATCCAGAAAGCTCAAGTCAGTTTTTATTCTTTTTAATGCTTTTAATGTTCAAACAAACTCAATTTGAGAGCATGATAGCAATGATCAGGCAGAAACTAGTTACCTCTCTCTCTCTTCTGAACATCACATCAGCAAGACATTTTCCTGAGGTACAGACTTGAAAATCTGCATTTTGTCACTATGCCTGTCCAGTTCTCCAGGGAGGTGCAGAAGAAGGTTTGACTACAGAGCCCAAGAAAGTGTTTTGACGCTTTGGGCAGCACCACAGAGTTACTGCCCTATCCCCAGGCACTCACTCTTGCTCCACTCTGCCCCTGTTATCAATGTGCTGCCCCACAGACCAGGGGCTCCTCAAAAGTACACTAAAAGAAGGCTGGAAGGGCTTGTGGGGAACTGGTTTGGCAAGGAAAGACGAGATGAGGGGTGAGCAAAGGACGCATCTTGCACCAACATTATTAGCAACATACATGGAAATGCATCCTGAGCACTTAGTCTTTTCTTAGGCTTTAAGAATGGCTTAAGTCATACTTTATGTGAACGTCAGTGACAAGAAAATAGTAGCAGCATGGTCTGACATGACAGCAAAAGGCAGCACTGGTTAAAGACTCCCATGCCCTTCCAATGAGGTTGCTTCAGGTCTGTTTTTGTAGTGGATCAGTTTTCTGCTCTGATTTTGGGTGGGATCCCACAAGCTGAGAACTGGGAGGGCTCCTCTGCCACTACACAACCTCCAAGCATGCAAGCAGACACTGCAGAGGGGTGTACAGGGGGAACAGGCAGCATCACCACTCCCTCCACAATGAAAAACACAGCCCTGGGGCAGTTGGTTTGTGCAGTCTTGGAAGGGGTCATACACACAGGGTGTTTTACACTCGTGTTAGTGCTATTGCTGTCATCTGTTCTATGAGAAATCATCTTCTCTGCTAGAAAAGGCGAAAAGCATACCTGAAATACAACCCTGAAGGAAGAAAGGCTATGAAGACAGCAGCTCTTATTCAGCTAATCTGGATTTTTAAAAAGATATCTCACCAAAAGGATCAGGACATCTTTTGGCTAACTGTGCTTTCATGAGAAGGATGACTTTTCTCAAAACACAAATGTTTCTAAATATAGATGTTTTGGCGGCTTTCAATTTCAAGAAAATTTTTAAGGTTATTAAAAATGGACTTCTCAACATGTTTGGGAAGAAAAATTTGGAAAAGAAGTATTTTTTCTATATAGAACACTAACATGAAGTCTAGAAGTGGAGCAAAATGCATTCATTCAATTAACTTCAGCTCATTCTCAATAAACTCAAATTTCATATATTCTTACTTCATTTCAAAGGAGAAATTAATGTTTGAGACAGATTGTTGTAAAAAACAGGGAGGGGAAAGCTACCACTACAGAAATACATGAGAGGATATTACTGCTTAAAGTACCAGAACAGAAAACTAAACCAAAGTCTGCATTTGAATTTACACCTTTAATTTTGGGAAGAGAAACCCGAGGCAGATGCCTTCACTACTATCAGCACCAAGAAGGCAGCATTATCTCAATTTTTATTTTCTTCACAAGCTAAAGAGATCTATACACCTGCATACTGTGCACACACATGGAGTAGAAGTTGAAGATTTACTTTATCATCTCTGATGTTTACTAGATTTTGGAGGCTTCATGAAGATACTTGGGATTCGCTTGTTATAGTCAGACTTCTATTTTACAACCTGAAATAGAGAGAAAATGGCATATGGTCTGCTGCTATCGTTGGGTTTTGTAAGACAAATCACCAAAACTAGCAGGTTTCCCCAACAGAAGAAGCAGTTTTGTTAATTCCTTAATCAAGCAATTCTAGCAGATTCACTCCTGCTTTTTAATTTTTTTTTTTTACTAAACATAGTAGTTTAATTTCAATAGAAACATTTTTTTTCTTTTGCAACAGATCCAAATAACACCAGGGGAAAAACGTACAGTCTTTCAACCTGTGTAGCAAATGCGTTCAGGCATTTGCCACAAATCAGCTGTACCTTGTATTATTCAGTTTTGTGTAGTCAGATTGCAGCTGTCAAAAGTAAGCACACAGCCTTTCTGGATTAAAGTCACTGCGCGTTTGTCCTGCTTTACATTTTTTTTTTCTTGCAGAATGCAGCAAGCATTACTGACTGCAGCTAAAAAGTCCGGTAAGCTACTAGAAACAGACGAATTATGCAGAGGGTGAAATAATATTCCCAAAAAGCCCTTGTCCGGATTTCCTTTATATAGATGTTGGGGCATGGCATTGCAGTGAACCGCAGTGTCGTCTTCTGCGGCAGCAGCTGGAGTCCTGCAGTGCAGCTCCCCAGCCATCAGCAAGGGAGCCTTTCTGGTTTGCTGGCGTCTCTGCCAGCCGCGCCTCGGCTCAGGGCACCCGCTTAGCTCTGCCCAAATGCTTCCAGCTCTGGTCCAAAAGGATACTCTGACTGCCACCCCCAGGAGGCAATCCTGACCTGCAGCTGCAGAAATGCTTTTTACCGCCGCGCGTGTCCTACATGGAACCGTAACTGAGAGAAGGAGCCCCGGGCTGGGCCATTTTGCCTTGGCAGAAGCAACAAGAGTGGGGAAATGTTCTTTCCTCAGGACACACTTTCTTACCAGCTTTGCTCCCCAGGGTTTGGCCCAAGTTGGTTACAAACTGCTGTCTCCCAAGGAAAGAGGTGCCTAGCACTTTGTGGGGAGCACCACTGAGCCTCCTCATCTGCCGATCCCCCTGGGGGCTCCTGCAGCTGCGGGGATGCTGTAAAGGGGATCAACCCCAGGGCATGAATCTGTGTAAGTCAATGCCATAGGAACAGGAAAACTCTTCCCACGAGAGGGTAACCCATCGACCAAACTTCCATGGGGATGTGTGGTTTTGACTCCCACAGCACACCATAGATGTATGATCTTCAGCCTGACCTTTTCAGTCTTACCCAATGCTAGTCATGTAGACCAGTACGAATGACAAAAGAATATTCTTTTTAAAGCATTGAAAATTATACTTGGAGTTTGTATTTTGACCATTTTCCTCAAGCAGGGCTTCTCTCAAGTACAGAATGCAAGATTGACTCTGATTCTTTAAGAGCAGCATTTACTTTCCTCCTATATAAAATTAATTTATATAAATCCTAATAATATCTTGTAGCAAAAGAGAGGTAGTTCAAGAAAGAACAAAACCATATGAACTTTTCCTCCCCTGGAATAAATACAAGCGTTTCCTTTAGGAAAAACAGATACTTCTTATCCACTGTACCCTATGGTGTTCGTATGCACAGTTCATCATCATCATCATCATGGCTTGGCTTCGCGAACGAAGATTTGGGAAGGGCTCTACCCACGCTTGCTGCAAGCGCGCTGATGGCTAAAGAGGCCGATGCGAGATAGGCAAGTCCGGTTGCAAAAGGCACAGCAGAAAGTCTCCATAGGCAGTGTTGGTGAGGCACAGTTCTTTCTGCGTTGTCTTTTCTC
>VWZG01026172.1:525205-536761 GCA_013396735.1 Grallaria varia | reverse complement strand
GAAGCAGCTCTGCAGCACTTAACATCCTGCTTTGCAGAGGCTGCTGAGCTTTTTGGGCTGGAAGTCAGCTTGAAGAAGACAGAAGTTCTCTTCCAACCTGCACCTCAGGAACCCTTCCATCACCCCCGCATCACCATAGGTGAATCAGAACTCAAGTCAGTCCAGCAGTTCACCTATCTGGGAAGCATCATTTCCTCAGATGGTAAGATTGACCAAGAGATAGACAACAGGTTAGCAAAGGCCTACAGTGCCTTTGGAAGACTCTATAAAAGAGTCTGGCACAATAAACACTTGAAGAAAAGTACCAAGATTAGTGTCTATAAAGCCATTGTGCTGTCCACTCTTTTATATGGGTCTGAATCATGGGTCATCTACCGCCGCCATCTGCGTCTCCTCGAACGCTTCCATCAGCGCTGCCTCCGCACTATCCTGAACATCCACTGGTCTGATTATGCACAGTTAAAGCAGAAGAAATCACACAGCAACTTTCAGGAGCAGGTTTATTTAAGAAACCTTGTTTATTTCAGTCACTATATAGCCAGGCCTATCAAAAGGCTTAATGCTTTACTCAGAGGAAAAGCAGGACTCATGGAGATGGTAAAGTGGAGATCTTTCTGAAGGTGGTTCACATACTGTTTGGATAACAATGCTGTAGGGGTAGATGCAATGAGCATCACTGCCTGCGGAGCTGCGACTGCTAGAGTACACAGATAAAAGGAGTAATGAAGGGGAAATAATTAAGAGGAT
The DNA here is from genome assembly GCA_013396735.1 of Grallaria varia. NCBI lineage: Eukaryota > Metazoa > Chordata > Aves > Passeriformes > Formicariidae > Grallaria > Grallaria varia. The sequence goes on along the minus strand of VWZG01026172.1, from coordinate 536,014 downwards.
ATAGAATAAGGAGCTTATAACCCTAGAGAAAAAGCAAGGATTTGTATAGCTATGCATTAGTTTGATTCACAGAAGAGATTTATTTTTAGAAAACACATGAACAATGAATGACCTCTTTGCTGTAATTTAAATACTTAAGGTTAAACATACTGCTAACACTTAATTTAACCATAGTTAGCACTATCCAGTTTTTACTGTTGTGAACAGCTTTGGAGGAAAACTTAAAAATATAAGAGCAGAACTTGTCCATTCAGAAAAGACCATAATCTAAAAGGGGCAGATACTTGTGTTACCTTGCTTGAGCCAAATCACTGAACTGAAAGCAAAAACCAGAAGGAGGCATGAATTGAAGTATTATCCTTGTGCATTCCAGGAGCACAGGAAGAGTTGAGGTCTGTGGGAGGACTCATAGGTCCAGGCAAGCAATATGCTAAGCTAGCTCCTCAATGTTCTATTTATTTTCCCGGAGTGCTTCTATTCTGTGAAGACAAGATTAGTCGCAGGATGCTCAAGTTATTACTATTTACAGATATGCATATTAGCATAAAATACTACCCACCCTAAACTGCTCTCTCAGTTTTTGATCATGTTATTTATCTATTAATAATTAGGTTTAATGCTCCCATATACTAGACCTCAGAACTTGTTTACACCATTTCATGCCAAAGCTTCAAATGCATTAAAGGGGAAGTTCATTATTTTTGATTTATAATTATCTATGACAAGAAAAATCTTAGACAAGAGCAGAAGAGAGCGGGAAATTATCTACTCATCCTCTGTTTATGCAACTACTACAAAGAGGCATGTGATGGTTTTGGCCTCAATCCAGCTACTATTCATCTCTATAGGACTCTTTCTATGACTCTCAGACAAGAATCATGAAGCCCTTTTTTGTCTTGAACTTAGTCAGGTGTAGACAGGCCATTGCTCTGAGTCTACAAATATTCCGAACTGGTGCCTTATGGCCAATAAGCTATCAAGTGACAGAACAAAAAAAATTGATATATGGCTTAATTGTTCTCCTGAAAATAATTTTTCCTGTAGTCTCGGTGATTCATTTCCCTCCCATCCCCATGTCATTAACTGTCAACTGGGAAAGTCAACTACGCTTGTGTAGCTCTGGGAAACCTAAGCCAAAAAACCCCCTAAAACCAATCATACAAAAAAAAAAAAACCCAAAAAAACAACAACAAAAAACAAACAAACAAAAAAACCAACTAAAAATAGCCAAACCAACCAAAAGTTGTTTAAAACCAGGGACACTTGACACTTCAGTTAAGCCAATTTGTACCCCAATGCAACCGCTGTGCACTGAGCAGAAGTGCACTGGCAGCAGTCACCTTGTGTCCTCCTCATGCCCAGCCAGGGCTGCTCCAAGGGCTCAGTAGCCTGGGCACTTTGGCAAGTGCCTCTGTACCCTAGTCAGTCCCAGACCTCCCTGGGCTCCCACCCTGCAGCACTGTGGCAAGTAGGACTCGACAAACAAGTCTTGGCACACTCCCTGCCCGGCTCACTGCATCCCCTCTTTGCCTGCCCCCATTCATTAAACCTCACAAAGGCATGGAGCAGTGGGGAGTTTGTCCCCACAGGAGACACACTGGTTGGGCATCTACAGTTTCATTATTAGGGTCTTTTCCACATCACACTGGAGAGCTGATTCAAAGTACTTTGTAATTTTATAGCCTTCAGCTCTCTGCCCTACCCAGCATCTATGTGTTTTTTCCTCCTCCCAGTCCATTAAAAATGCCAAGCACAACAGCCTAATGATTTCTTCTCTCCCCTAGAAGTCTTTTTCAGAGTTTTGACCACATCCATAGACATAAGCATTTCATTCCCAGAAGCTGCGAGTTTCTTTACCCTTGTCTTACCTTGGACCCCAAATTTATGGTCTTGTTTGCTGCTTTCCTGCATGCAAATCTGTGCCTTATTTATTTTCCTGCTGTTTCTCTGCCTGCCTTCTTAACAGTCCTTGATCCTAGACAGACGTGGCCTGCATCTTTTTACTTCAAAAAAATCACTTCCCCTAGTGATACTTTCAGCAATAAACCTCTAACCTCTTTTAGACTAATATGAAAATTCACATATATTGTTTTTACTTTCAGTCTGCATATTCTTGCCTTCATGCATATAAAGTGTTTTACACTTGAAATTAAAAATAATAAAACAAATTAATTGCTTGTATTGTCTCATCCATTTCTAGAATTTATTCCATTAGCACATAAGCATCTCACTCCCTGGTCCCCAACCTAGCTGCCTTATAAATATAACAAAGCTTTCCTCCTGGCATAATTTGTCACTCTGTTTTTCTTCCCCTTTTACCTCAGTCTGCACCCAGATTATCCATAGGGCTGCAGCAGGGAGCTTTGACTGTCTCTGCTGGCAGCTGGGAATAACTCAGAGCAGTCTGTGCCTGGTTATAACGGGGCTGGGTTTTACTTCTCCTAGGTTTGAACTGGGGAGAAGCGGAAATATGGCTTAAAGCTCTTTCACTCCACCCATACAAAGGATGCTGAAACCACTACCCAGCTGTTAATTCACTTCTTCATTTTTTCTGAGATAAAGGCAATTGAGGCATTATACCACCCCCTTCCCCAAGGCAGGGTCAGCTCCTGTAGCTGCAGTGTCATTTCCCAGCTGCACCCCTGCCCTCCTGGGCAGCCACCTTCCACAGCAGAGCTACACAACTCTCAACCAACCCAAGAGCTTCAGCACCTGGTCTGTCAGTGCTGGGAATTAATGGCAGGATTCACACTGAATAGAGCTGCTAAGAGTGGCAGAGGGAGCATTTCAAATTTTGCAGCACCAGTAGGACTTGAAAGACAGAGCCACTGGGTGTCTATAAGCAGAGGGTAGCTGAAGATCTTTATAAACAGATTGCGCAAGCATGGTTAGGCCTGTATTCATCATTAACTTCAAGATAAGGCCAATAGGGTTGTTGTTCTTTTTCCAGTTAAATATATGCATTCTCAATCCCATGATCATGCCTAAACCAGTGTGCTTCAGGTAGAGGCAAATGTGTCCACCTGTACTGTTGAAGGCAGCTGGCAGTTAACCCAACCCAAGGAAAATACTGGGATGGGGATGGGTGGCAAGACAAGGATGTCTGAGTACAATTCCAAATGGCAGTATGCAAGAAAGACTCTGGTGTAATGGCCCAGGAGAACAGGGAGGGGAAAAGCAAGAGCCAAAGAATGCAACTGCTGTTTCAATAAATTCTTATTCCATAAATAAGGTATCTTATTCCATAAAGATGATATCTATACATCATGATACCTTCCTTTATATGCAGGAATGTATTTTCTAGTGACTGATAAAAAGAAAATAAGCAGAGCAGTTAGTTGCTAATTTTGTTGTGAAAGAAAACCTGAAAAAAACAAATTGTCCAGTCTGTAAGTGACTAACAGAGAAACAGAAAAGGGCTTCTGATTATAGCACCTGTGAGAAGCTCTTCAGCCTCATCATGCTGTAAATGTTCTTTCAGCATTCAATGTGCCTACAGCTCTAGAGTGTTTTGTTTGGATGCCATTAAAAAAAAGATATTTCCAAACAGATGCCTTAGTCAAATATTGTTGTTCTCCAAGTACAAATCTGCCTTGGTGAAGAATGATTTATATATTAAAAAAATAATTCTACGTTTCAGGTATTGTTTTGTCATGTTATACATTCCAGTTGAAATTGTAGCACTTTATATGTCTCAACACTGGGAGATTTTTACCATAGAAAGTTCCTGAATCTATAGTCTGTATTAAAATATTCAATAGATGAACAGTGGAGCTAGACAAATGCAAAACAGAAATAACCTTTCTAATAAAAAAGGATAAATAACCTAGGACCAGGATGCATTTGTTATTTTAATACTTCTTCTGAAGAAACCTCACTGCCCCTCCATGATCTGGGAACTCTGCATTACCTTCAGCAGCTGGCTAATGTAGAGACATTTATTTTCTGAGACATGGTTAGAATTGTTTCTTGCATCCATCCCTAAGGTCCTGCAGTTACGAAGATGCCTCCTGTGCACCATCTTCTACGCACATGGAAAAAGTCTGTTACTCAAAGACACATGGGTATGGCCAGAGGATATCAGCACAGGTGAAAGTCCAGATCTCGGAGTTATAGGCCAAGCTCATGCCTTGTCTTCCACTTATCTTTAGACTATCTACAAGTCAGCAGATTAAGAGGATTTGAATTTGGAGCCAGGGTTTTTTGAATCAGTGTTTTTCAGACTTGCGATCTCTCGGCATACATTGGATAGTCTCTTTGCTGAGGCACCGCCCATCACCAAACTCCACCCCAGCCACATGATGGGTCATACTATGGCACATCCCACCCTACAACTCCTTCTCAAACTCACATCACAGCAACCTCCCACTGCTCTTCCTACATTCCTGTTGGGATTAAATACTATATAAGGATTTTATCCGCTTCCTAGCAGGGCAAAGGCAAATTTCATCTTTACTTCTCTGGCCACAGACACCCACCAAAACATGGACCTAAACATTTCCATGGTTTGCTGCCTTCAGCCTCCTTCCTATGCAGGCAAAAGAAACTGCCCAGATAACTCTAAAAAGCACACTGGCTCCTTGGCTGATGTAAATCAGTGTAGCACCATTGAAGTCAGAGTTACAAATCTCTCCCTCTGACTTGGTAAGTGCCTTCAGGGATCAGAGAGCTGTACCTGTAATGTTGTTGATGTAGCCGAGCTTTTAGGAACTACAGCTACAAATCTCTGAAATAAGCACAAACACAGATCTAAGTACGTAATTCAGCATTTATCAGAAGATATTCAATGAGTTTTCCTGAAGGTATAACGACAGAAAGCATCTAAAACTGTGTACAGAATACAAATACTGAAAGAAAAGCAGAGGTGAAACTAAAACTCAGATCCAAAGGACATGGAACAGACTTGAATTTCATGGCACAATCTTCCTCCCCGTTCCACTCAGAGACTCAGCTCTGAATATCAACTGCTTAAAATCCAAATGACCGACTGGAGTCTTACATTTTCCTTCTTACTGGAAAAAGGTAAGAAATGCGTGTTCCTCGTCTTCCAGCTTCTGCAGTAGAAGATCAGAACATATCTGTCTTGGAAGGCTTTGTGGCAACTGTGAGACAGGTAAGTTTATGATGACACCCCACAACATATTTGATTGCTCTTTTATTTAAATGGGTGAGGTCCTAGCCCTAGTGAAGTCAATGTGACTTCTGCCAGCTGCTCAGGAGCCTGTGTTTTCATTGTGCTTTAACAACCATTCAACAGAGCTGAGCGAAGCCTTTGGGATGCTGTATGAAATGCAACCTGCCCTATGCTAGGTTTGATTGTGGGCTGGATTTGGCAAGTTCCTGCTTCCTTGGCCACTTGTTCTCAGGTGGGCTCAGTGCACCAGCCCCAGTATCACCATGTCACAGAAGAAAGAAGGAGCAGTTAGCTGACTGTGCTCCAAAATAAACCTCCTGAGAATGGGTTATGCCTGATCTGTTTTTCATTAAGACTGTGCAAAAAGCTGGTATCACAGCCAGGGTGGGGCAGGGCTGTGCAGTGGGGAGGTGAGCAGGGCCTCCAGTGCTGGCATGCACCAAAACTATGGCATGACACTCAGTGCCCTGTCCTCTGCCATCACATGGGAGAAAGCCCAGCCTGTGTTTCTGATGATGCTGCTAAGTCAGGGGGCAAAACTAGTGAAGAGCTGACTTTTTTCAAAGAGATCCAAAGAGAATCCAAGATTTCGAAGCATTTTTTACTACTCTTCTATCCTTGAGTGAAAAACCCAGCCCCTATGACTGTTTTTACACTTTCAGATTGGCTAACCCAGCTAGCTGGAGAGTGAAATGATGTTGTTTTATTGGTAGCAGCATTAACAAGAATCCAGAAGACCACACCTGTCTAGCAGCAGTTGCTAGGGAGCATCAGATTGTGTGTACAGCATCATTAACACACCAAATCAGAAGCTGAAGGAGCAGTTCCTGCTGCAGCCCAGACTCCCAAGGGAGGGCAGCGATGCTGTCTGCTGAGCTTCAGCATGGTGCTTTTCCTCGACAGCCTTGGATGTGGGAGTTTGTGGTTTTTCCTACCATGCTCCATTCCAAATTCTACTGCTAAAGTGTGCACAGAGGCACTGCAAGCAGTGCCAAGGACCCGGTAGGAGCTTTTCCTGAGCTCTAGCAAGCATTTTCAGGTCTGTGCCACGGGGCCATGCTCCCAGGAGGCCTGATGGGCATAATGCCGAACAAGACTTGCAACGTTTGAGAACTGTCTAGATTAAGGTTCTCAGCACTATTCATATTCATGAAACTGACTGGTTATTATAGATTTAGGCATTTTTTTCTACAAATAGCAAGGGGTCTTAAGGTTTCCTGCTGAATTAGGAGAAGTTTGATTGCATGGCAGTAGCCTTCTGAGCACCAGTGAAGATGACAATTGAGAAGATATTCTGGCTGAGAAATTTTTGGTTTTGTTTTCTAGTACTGCTTCTGCTAAAGGATAATTCCGTGAAATAACATGTGTAGGCTCATTGCTTTGCTTAATAGAAACAGTGAAGAACCTGAACTGAGCAGAGCTGCAGAAGAGCTATTTTATTATCTTGCTTTTGTTCAAGCTTATGACGTGGTTCAAGCCCGTTATACTAGCTAAGCAACAATAAATATTTGACCTGTGAGTGCTAGAAGGGAATTCATCCTTATTTCCTCTCCCTAATTACATAAATCTGAATGACAAACTATTGAATCTGGGTAATAGTTAACAGTCTCTGATTGCAGCTGTTAATATTACCCAAAGGAATACCAGCTACTAGTCAAGAAAGCTGTGGTAACACCTTGCTAATGAGAACCATATTTGAGGATACTCTAACTAAAAGTTTGATTCCCATAAACACATTCATTAAAAAAAATAATTCTGCTTTTATAATAACAGTGTCAGTAATAGGGTCCAATTATATAAGAATTCTGTACATTTTTGGAGACTTATTTGAACTGCCTCTGACCATCCTGGAATTGCCTTCAGCTTTCCCTCTCAGGCATCTGAGAATACTTCTTACTTCGAATAAGGAACTGCTTTCAGGCTGTTTTCCTTAACTAAAACCTTTTAAGCATTTTACATTGCATAATATAGCCTTCACATAAGCATCACTTCAGAGAGTGCAGATGACCCTTGGAATACCTGTTGAAAGCACTAGGAAATCAAAAATGTGTGTGGCTTTGGGGTTTTTTTGTTGTTGTTTTTTGTTTTGTTTTTTTGAGAGGGGTGGTGTTTTTGTTCTTTCAGGACCATCTTCCCTGCTGATACTTGGAGAGCTCTAGTTTTATCCTTCTGGAAAGAGGCTTTATACTGCACGGCTAACTTGTATATGTGAGATAGATGGAACATAATAGTCTGAAGGGATCACTCATCATAGCAATTGTCAGGGTGGTAACACCTTCTTTCTTCAGGGTTTCCTTTTTCTGAGGAAAAAGACAGTATTCAAAACAAATTTATGGTATCATTTTTCCCCCCTCCCTCAAACAGGGTCATCCCTAGGAGCCTATTTAGCTCTCTGCAGTACTGTCTCCTGGAAAAGTTTGTGTCATCTGCCTACAGCAAAGCTATGCTATGAAGAACAAACCTACAGCTGGCTGTTTGGTTCCTCAGGTAATGTCTGTTGGTTCTGCTTTTGAAAAGCAAGTCTGGGAATTCTCTCTGTGAAGCTGGGCCCTTGGATGCAGATATTTCCAATGTTTAGCATTCCCTACCTGCTTAATATTTCTATTTCTCAATGCATTTGGCTGCTGTTGGACTTAATGTGATACAGGTCTACCTGATGAGAAAACACATTTTCTAGAGGAAACCAGAGACTGTAGCACTAACCTTTAACCCTGCCATGCAGAAGGCACCCTTCATTATAGAATTTAAACATTTTCTGTTAAATCGTTGACAGTTTATTGAAAAAAGTATCCCAAAGAGCACTGAGGAAGTATAAAATGCCAAACCTTGTTGTCTTTCCATTCTTTCTAGGGACCTAGCTGAAGCTAAATAAAAAAAGAATAACAGCATGACTGGGTAACCCAAACTGTTATTTTGGATTACATCACGAAGGGAGAAAGATTATTCCTTTTTCACATGGCTTGCCAAATCTGTATAGTTTTCAGATTATATTGTCCAATTCTGTGTAACAGCTATGTCTTCATTGTTCTAGTACACAGCTTAGTACTTTGAAAATTGCTCTTGTGCTTTCTCTTTCTGTATGTATACATATATATAGTTAAAATATCATTATGGAAATATAACTACTTAAATTGCGATCTGTTTATTCTGGAGCAGCACAACTAAAGAAACTTGATTGTATTTTATACACTCACAGGAGAGTTTGATTTGCTTAGATATGGAAAAGAGAACAGAGGAAACAAGTTACTAACTGGAGAGCATGGAAAGTAATGAAAATAAACTTCTAGGCTTATATTAATTTGCCAGTATTTTTAATTGAAAAATGTCATATCAGGAAAGACTTGAAGCCTAGAATTTGAGGAGATACTGTTGCTACTCCACAGCAGTACAAATAGACTAATTCAGATAAATTGAGATCTGTCTCTCTCAGAAAGGCTTGGGGAAAGTTCCTTTAACCCCATTTCACTGACACTATTAGGTCAGAGGACCAGGTGTCAGTTGGTGAAAACTTCAGTGTCCCATTTTATAGCCACATAATTAAAATCAAAAGTACAAATGGCTTCTGAAACTTTAATTGATGAGAATTTTGTGCTACCTGTTGCAGTTAGTGAGTAGTCTCCGAGTTAGCTGAATACACGAGTCCAATGTCTTTTTTTCCCCTAAGACTGTCTTTTCTACATCTGTGTAAACTTTTTTCCAGAAGCTGATGTACTGAATAATTGTTTTATAAACTGCAGCTGCTGTGGGAGGGCTGCTGACGGCCAAAGGAAGATGGCTGAACAAAATATTAATTATACTGGAGAGCAGGACAGTGCCAGATAGTAGTGCCAGATAAATATGAAATACAGGTATTCCAATTTATGTCAAGAAATTAATCTTCAATTTTGTAGACCTACTTCTGGAGACAGGAACAAGAAATTAATGACATTTCTGAAAAAAAAAAAAAAAAGAGCTCTGCTATGGCATGGGGTTATTCAACACTAAGATCAATCTGTAGAAGAAAGCAGCCACATTCCACCAGGTTTCCATGGTCGTTTCCTATGAACTGTTGTTTAATAGAATTATAAATACTTTAAATATTACAACTGTGACTCAGTTATTTTCAGTACCGGGGGATACCTTATTAGGATTTGCTCCCACCAAACCTGCTTTGCTCACTGTGACAGTCGGGCTGCCATGGCTAAATATAGGTTATAGAAGAAAGCTGCTAACACTTTCAACTTCATGCACACACTTAGACAAATACTATAAATAGGCTGATGTTTTGTAAACTAGTACTTGCCAGGGGCATGGAATGCATGCTTTCCTGTGTGAAATCTTCCCTCTGTTGCTTTTATGAGAGAAGTGGCTGCTCTTAGATATCCCAGCTCTCTTTTTATTGCTATGAATTTCAAGTCCAGCAGCAGCACAGGACTGACAAATCTTGTGAGCAGTGAGCTTTCAGGCATGCTGCCCAATATAATTCTGCCAATACATTGATCTGCGCTACCCTTGCTATGTCTGCTCTGACTTTTCCAGGGTACAGTTAATTGTAGTTCTAGTGCTGGCTTAGTTCTGCTGAAATCATGGCCTTGGTGGACTCAGCAAAATTTGTGTTCTGGTGTGAATTTGGAGAATATTCAGAAATCAGTTCACTTGAGTGAGTTATCATGCGTGTTAGTAGCACAGATGGAGTGAAATAGCTGCCTGTAAGGTTTCCAGGATTGGAGATCTGAGCCTGCAGTGTTGCATGGGTCAGGTCAAACTGGGGTTCAGTTTCAAACACTTCACCAAACCCAGTTTTTTTGCTTAAAGCCATGTCTTTTAAAAATACAATTTTCCGTTCATTGTTCAACAGTGTAGTAAAGAAAAACACTGGCAACACTTTTGCATTAAAAGCAAATAAACTTATCAGTAGGGGACACACTTAGGCCAGACCTATTTTAACTCTATTTATATTTGCATCAAGGTATAGCCAGAAACACAAAGGTAATCAACTCTATCATTAAAATTAGTATATTTGTATACACAGTCTTTTGCCAGCCTTCTCTCTGATTGTACTGTTTCTCTTCTTTTGTAAGCTACTCCTGCCAAAACCATTACAATACCAGTAACAGAAATGAGCAGAAATGGTGTGATGGAATAAGGAAAAAATACCAAACCCAAAAGGTCTTGCATTGTATCATCTCTGTAAGTATCAAAAATTAGGCCATTTTCCTGAGTCAGGGTAAGAATTCACGAACGCTCTCTGATGCAATGAAACTTATATGTAGATGTCCGCAGCAAAGGATGGTGGTGTCACCAAGACCTATGGTTTGAGATTGAAATTCCCTGTTGATGAGATCATCTGTGCTATCAGCTTTCTGAGCTGATGCTGTCGCTGTCGCCGCACTGTCCTTTGTCATTACTTACAGTCAGATCCTAGCTCTGCTGTAGTTGTGTCTGGCTAAACTTTCATTGATGTTGGTTGCAGTAACTTTACTCCCTTTGTCTCCCAAGCAGGGAGTAAGCTTGGGAAATAGGCTCTGCTTCTTCAGCTGCATCCATGGAAATCTTCCTTATCTATGTTGGAAATTTTGTCTCTCTTTCCCAGGCTTTTTATCTGCAACTGGGAAGTATCACACCTTTACAGCTCTTGAAAATTACATCTATCTTTCTTTCTTTCTTTCTTTCTTTCTTTCTTTCTTTCTTTCTTT